>VWZI01006837.1:743462-765726 GCA_013396835.1 Psilopogon haemacephalus
TAGTATATATATATATATACACTATATATATACACTTTACTATATTATATATAAGTAAAGTCTATTTATTATAGACTTTACTTATATTGACTTACTCTGTGTCTCTTCAAGTCAAATGTTTTGGGGAAGTGCTGTATGAGAGCACACTGCACAGAGCCTTAGGATGCTCCCACAGATTCCTAACTTAAACTCTTTCTGCTCCCCTTCAGATCAAAGATATCCTGAAAGGTTCATTGCGTTTCAACCAGAGCCAGCTGGAAGCCGAAGAAAATGAGCAGATCACCATAGCTGATGATCATTACTGCTCCAACAGTCAGAACAAGGGGACAGGAGATGTCCTAAAGGGACCTGTTCTGACAAAGCAACAGTTTATCTCAGAACGACAGGTGAGATGAAAACATTTCACACAGGCCATTGATGGAATTAGTTTCACACTTTCTGAGACTGCTGTTAGCACATCCAGACATTCCAATGGGAGCACAGCAGAATTCCTGGTGCATATGGAGCCGTGGTTCCAAGTGTTTCTCTGGCTACTGTCCTACTCTCATCAGTTATTTTTAATGTAGCCCTATGCTCTACACACAGGTGTTTCAGTTTTAGTGTTATGCAGTGTTTAGGGGGGTTCTTCTTTCAGATTGATGAGTTACAGAGTCACAGATCTATTTCCTACAAAAAGATGTAAAAATCAGAGGTAAGTGTTACCAGATTCTCCCTCTCTACTCTGCCCTGGTGAGACCCCACCTGGAGTACTGCGTCCAGTTCTAGAGCCTCTATTACAAGAGGGATGTGGACATGCTGGAGGTGTCCAGAGAAGGGCCATGAGGATGCTCAGAGGGCTGCAGCACCTCTGCTATGAGGACAGACTGAAAGAGTTGGGGCTGTTCAGGCTGGAGAAGAGGAGGCTCCCAGGTGGCCTTCCAGGATCTGAAGGAAGACTACAAAAAAGCTGGGGAGGGACTTTTTAGGCTATCAGGTAGTGCCAGGACTAGGGGGAATGGAGCAAAGCTGGAGGTGGGGAGATTCAGACTGGATGTGAGGGGGAAGTTGTTGAGCATGAGAGTGGTGAGAGCCTGGAATGGGTTGCCCAGGGAGGTGGTTTGGGGCCAGATCCCTGTAGGTGTTTGCAGCCAGGCTGGCAGAGGCTGTGGGCAGCCTGATGTAGGGTAGGGTGTCCCTGGGCATGGCAGTGGGGGTTGGAACTGGCTGATCCTTGCGGTCCCTTCCAACCCTGACTGATTCTATGATTCTATGATTCTTCTCATTGTCCTTGTCCTCCAGAATCCCATTATGTAAGAGCCAATTATCTGCATTGCAGTGTAGTCATGGCTAGTGCCAAAAAGGAAGCAGCGAGGAGATTCTTTTTACCTTCTACTCCATCGTTTTGACTTTCTCCTTGGATCAGTAAAGTCCTTTTACATACAAAGCATGCAGTCACAGGACAGTGTGGTAAAGAGAAAGAGGTATTTTACTTTCATGGTAAAAGGCCTTTCTCAGCCTGACTTAAAAGTGAACTTTAAAATGAGTACTTTTCTAAATGCTCATTTCTGCATTGGATTTCTGTTAAGTCTGCCCCCCCTCAATGCAAACACTTATAAATCAGTGGCAGCACTGTCACCCCACAGTCTAACTGAGTCTTCACTCAGTTTACTTCTGACAAGTAGTACTTAGGTATTGTAGTATATACACAGGAAATATTTATTCATCTTTAAACAATGACACAGAGCTCTTTCCATGCCTCAGACACATTCGCCCTGAGTTAGAGCACGCAAGGAATCACATTTTAATGGCATTTCAGTATCAGAAGCAGTGCCAAACTTTTTATTTATTCTTTTTTTTTTTTTTTTAATCACTTAGCAGGTTCCAAGAGCAAACCTTTTCATGGCTTGTTTTTCTGTTGTCATTACAATCACTACTCTCTACCATAATCAAGGTTAAACTGATAGCAAATATTGGAGCATTCATGTGTTGACCTTGTGGCCCTTTGTCTCCTTGCATGTGATACAAAAAATACCTTTTGCTTTCTTGCCAAAATGGCAAATGGCACTTTTTGATGATCTTCACCGGGATTTATCCTGGAAATTAGAAGGTAAAATCATAGAATCATAGAATGGTTTAGGTTGGAAGTGACCTCAAAGATCATCCAGTTCCAACCCCCCTGTGCCATAGGCAGGGACACCTCCCACTAGGTCGCTCAAGACCTCATCCAGCCTGGCCTTGAACACATCCAGGGCGGGAGCAGCCACAACCTCCCTGGGCAACCTGTGCCAGTGTCTCGCCACTCTCACTGTGAAGAACTTCCTCCTAACGTCCCCTTTAAATCTCCCCTCTGCCAATTTGAACCCATTCCTCCTCGTCCTGTCATTACAAGACCTTGTGAACAGTCCCTCCCCAGCCCTCCTGTAGCCCCCTTCAGATACTGGAAGGCTGCTATAAGGTCTCCCGAAAGCCTTCTCTTCTTCAGGCTGACAAGCCCCAACTCTCTCAGCCTGTCCTCATATAAGATGAGAAAAATGCTTTATGAGTGTAGAGCCTATTTGTGCTGGAGAAGCCTTTATTCAGATGCTGCTCTAAACCATGTGTCATTGAGCACCTGGAGTACTGAGGGGAGCAGGTGAGTCCTGATCTGTGCAGGTTTCCTTCTAGTGGGAACTTTGAGGTCTGAAGGTATCCCAATGTGTAGTCCAGCCCCAGAAACTGAGGGGTCCCACGATTTTGGAGGCTACTAATAAGCCACCTATGAGCAACATGAGTAGAGGCTGCAGAAGCTGAGCTCCTGCAAAGCATTAATGAGGCTTCAGCACTGTATGGTCTACTTCTGGAAGTGCAGCAGACTCCTGCAGATTAGCCTTCTCTCCTCTTATCTTCTGGAAGTTCCAATTGTGATAATGAGCAACAGCCCCTTTAACACAAAGAAAAAGATTAGGGCTAGGAGAGGCAGACTATTACTATCCCAACATTCTGTTCCTGTTTGAGAGCAGTCTTTAACTGCCGTGTCCAGAATGAAATAAAGAGATAAGGTCTTTGGACCCATTTTAGTAAAGCACAGAAAAATAAAATTGCTGAATTCAGTGGGCTGTGACATTCTGCTGTTAATTGATGGGGGTCATTTCTTGCCCCAAACCAGACCATGGCCCAGGCTTTTAGTTCTACTGAAGGCTATGAGGTAGTGACAGGACTAGGGGGAATGGAGCAAAGCTGGAGGTGGGGAGATTCAGATTGGATGTGAGGAGGAAGTTGTTGAGCATGAGAGCGGTGAGAGCCTGGAATGGGTTGCCCAGGGAGGTGGTTTGGGGCCAGATCCCTGGAGGTGTTTTTGGCCATCTGGCAGAGGCTGTGGGCAGCCTGATGTAGGGTAGGGTGTCCCTGGGCATGGCAGTGGGGTTGGCTGATCCTTATGGTCCCTTCCAACCCTGACTGATTCTGTGATTCTAAGCTGTGAGCAGCCTGATCTAGGGTAGGGTGTCCCTGGGCATGACAGGAGGGTTGGATCTAGGTGATCCTTGTGGTCCCTTCCAACCCTGACTGATTCTATGATTTTATGATTCTATGAAATGGACTGTACTGATGCCCTGGGTCAAGCCAAGGGTACTTGTGGAGAGCTGCAAGAGAATGAAAGATTCCAGCCACTCTAGGCCATTTAATGCATTTCCTGCTAAATAAATTTTGCTGTGTTTACATTTTGTGTGGCTTTGCTAATGCATATAGTTCTGTACTGTAGAGGTTTATCCTAGAATGGAATTATAAGGAATGTTTTCTAGGACATCTGGAAAAGTTACAGGGGTAGCTACTGCGTAACTGAGATTAAAATCTGGCCCTTTGTGCTTCTCTCCTCCAAATCCCTTTCTGGAAAGCAAGGATAAGGATGCAGCCCTTCTCTGGATAGGGAAAGCTGTAAAATTAAAAGTGAAAGAAAGAAAAAAAAAAAAAAGATAAAGGCTCAAAAGAAAGGGAGCTTTCTTTTTCTTTAATGTTTGCCTTTGATAGCAGCATGCAGTTGACAAACAGAAGACTTCTGTTGCTAAATAATGAAGGGTAATTAACACATTAGCTTGCCTTTATGTCTGTTCAAGGAAGGAGGCAAAAACGAGCTGCTGTTCTTCTTGAGTTGTATCCTTACAGTTAGTTTTAACTCATTCACAGGATGGAGGCAGTTGAACTAAGCCTGGTCCTGGTAGCTGATACTCATCAGGAAGAAAAAAAACTTGTTTGGAGGAGCCATCTGGCGACAGGCCTAAGGTTGTTAACTTTCAAAGCTACTGGAAGTATAATTCTGTCGTTTTTCATTTGTTCAGTAGTGGCAGCAGATGGAAGAAAACATGGTTCACGTCAGCATGAGTTTCCTGAAACAGAAACAGGCTGAAGAAGAAGAAGGGAGGAGGTATTTTACCTCTGGAAGTATCAGTACCAAAAAACTAGTCCGTGCCAGGGACAGGCAAACATCTACGGATTTGATGCGTTCTGATAGAGTTTCACAGTCAGCAGCTACACTTTGCAGCTTCTCTGATACTTAGAATCGTAGAATCAGTTAGGGTTGGAAGGGACCACAAAGATCATCTAGTTCCAACCCCCTCTGCCATGCCCAGGGACACCCTACCCTACATCAGGCTGCCCACAGCCTCTGCCAGCCTGGCTGCAAACACCTCCAGGGATGTGGCCCCAAACACCTCCCTGGGCAACCCATTCCAGGCTCTCACCACTCTCATGCTCAACAACTTCCTCCTCATATCCAGTCCAAATCTCCCCACCTCCAGCTTTGCTCCATTCCCCAGAGTTCTGTCACTACCTGAGAGCCTAAAAAGTCCCTCCCCAGCTTTTTTATAGCCCACTTCAGATCCTGGAAGGCCACAATAAGGTCACCTGGGAGCCTCCTTTTCTGCAAACTGCACAGCCCCAACTCTTTCAGTCTATCCTCACAGCAGAGGTGCTGCAGCCCTCTGAGCATCCTCATGGCCCTTCTCTGGACATGCTCCAGCATATTCACATCCCTCTTGTAATAGTGGCTCCATCACTGGATGCAGTACTCCAGGTGGGGTCTCTCCAGGGCAGACTAGAGGGGGAGAATCACCTCCCTCGACCTGTTGATAGTAGTGACAGGACTAGGATGAATGGAGCAAGGCTGGAGGTGGGGAGATTCGGACTGGATGTGAGGAGGAAGTTGTTGAGCATGAGAGTGGTGAGAGCCTGGAATGGGTTACTGAGGGAGGTGTTTGTGGTCACATCCCTGGAGGTGTTTTTGGCCAGGCTGGCAGAGGCTGTGGGCAGCCTGATGTAGGGTAGGGTGTCCCTGGGCATGGCAGGGGTTTGGAACTGGCTGATCCTTGTGGTCCCTTCCCAGCTCTGACTGATTCTATGATCATCTAGTCCAACCCCTCCTGCCAGAGCAGGGTCAATCTTTTTGTTAAGGTGTATTTGCAACAGGACAAGAGGTAGTCATTTTCAGCCAAAAGAATGGAGATCTAGACTAGAACTAAAGATGAAATTTTTTACAATGAGGGCAGTGGAACTCTTGAAACATGTTCCCTAGACAGCTCCATCCCTGGAGACATTCCAGGTCAAGCTGAATGAGACTCTGAGCAGCCTGACCTAGCCAAAGATACTCTTCCTAACTGCATGGGCGTTTGCAGTAGATGACCTTTAAAGGTCTCTTCCCACTCAAACTATTACACGATTCTGTGATTCCCTGCTGGAGCAGAGCCACAGCTGTGTGCTGCCTGTGTCCTCAGCTCCCTGGAGATGGCAGCCAATTGAGTGACAGCTCATGGGGACAGCATTTCAAACAGACTAGATGAAAGCAAAAAATCTAATAAATAACAAATGTCTCTGCTCAGAAGTGCATAAATACTGAAGTATCTCTCCTGGTAGGGTAGATCTGTTTTAACTTCATGGAAGCTGCTTGAAGTTGTTGATATTTGAACTATCCTGGTACTGCACAGATCAAGAAGTTTGAGATCAGTTTTGGTAGCACTCAGCACAGGATACTTGTTGATATTTCTAAAAGCAATCTACTCCATTTGGTATGAAATGTATTAAGTCACCTGAGGAGAATGTCTCCTGCTGTCTTACACCTATCTTAAAACAGAGCCTTTAGAACAGTAACCAATGCTCTGGACTTCAGATATTTCCATTTCAATGGTGAAGTACTAAAGTGGGTTAATTACAGGAGAGAACAGTGTGGATTATTGTACCTAGCTAATGCTAATATCATTATAGAATGATAGAATCAGTCAGGGTTGGAAGGGACCACGAGGATCATCCAGTTCCAACCCCCCCTGCCATGCCCAGGGACACCCTACCCTACATCAGGCTGCCCACAGCCTCTTCCAGCCTGGCTGCAAACACCTCCAGGGATGTGGCCCCAACCATGCCCCTGGGCAACCCATTCCAGCCTCTCACCACTCTCATGGTGATGAACTTCATCCTCACATCCCAAATAAATAATTTTATGGAAAGTTAATCCCCACTTTATTCTTTGGGCATTGCTACTTCTGGACAATGGTTATTCCTTTAGCCAATTCCCACATCGCTGACTTGCATCATAAACCTCAGTAAGTGGTAAAACTGATACTAACTGAAGTCCTTTTCCTGTGCCATTGTCTCACAGACCACAACTGATTCAAGCACTAGTGAGAGCAAGAGTGCTGATGACTACATTATGGTTTCTAAAGAAGAAGAAGGAAGTAGAAGTGGTGGCCCTGAGCCAGTGCAGTCACTTCAGGCACACAAGGAGGCAGCGGTGAAGCCAGAAGCTCCATCTCGTTCTTCTTTGGTGTTCTCTGACCCACTGATGGGCTCCATTTCAGCCTCTTCCAGCAACCTGAGCTCCAGCCCAGATGATGACAGTAGTAACAACAGCAAGGATTCTGACTTTGCCATTGTCAGCCCTCTGGACATATAAAGAAGCAGGTTGGGAGTGTTTGGGATGTCAATCATTACAACTTGGCACAAGTTCCTATGACTCCACAGGCTGGATAATTCTTTGGATTAGTGAAAAAAAAAAATAGATAAAGGTAGCTCATTTCATCTGCCAAAAGCCTAAATTGGGGGGAAAAAAAAGAAAACAAAAAAAAGGCAATTTGCAACTTTTCTAGAAGAATAGACACCTTTTGATAACTGCCTTAAATAAAGATCCAGTAAAACCCAGTTCTAGTATACAGTTACTCTTTTACCTAGGAGCTTTGTTACCGTAGAGCTGTTGCTTTACCAAGACATAGAATAGAATAGTATGTGCTAGGAATGGATTAGGAAATAATGTAGATAGTTGGGCATCAGACCTGAAGCAGCAAAGACAAGCTAGATGAAATATCATCTTTTTACACAATGTATTTGGCTGGGTTTTCTAAGGAGAAAAGGCTACTGCTGATAGGAGAGGGAAGGAACGTACATCAGAAAGCTTCCAAGTATCATGGTGGCAGTAAGCTTGTTCTCAGCTGGGGAATCCTACTTTCTTCATTTTAATCAGGCAGTGGCCTGAGGTGCATTCAAGGCAGAGATTTGTGCACTTGTCCTTCAGTGCTGTCTCACAGGAGAATGTGCAACAAATTCCTTGAGAACAGGGACCTACATGACAGAGCCTTATTTCCTTTTGCCTACTTTTTGTTTCCCCTTGAGAATTCCCAGTGCACCCCTTTACCTCTTTATTTCTGTCTGATTTTGCTCGCCTTGGCATGAATTCCCTTTTTATTTTACTGAGGCTACCATGTTTAAAACAGTAGGTGCAAGGGAAATTAAGAGTATTTCATAGGATAGACCTGAGCCAGCTGAACTAAAGCTGGCTCGAGCACGCTAACGCACCAGGGAAAGGTGCAAAGCAAAGTGAAACGTTCATTATGAAAAGCACTTTATGTCTCCTTACTATTATCTTCTATAGACTCTGTTTACATATATTCCTGTATGATTCCCACGGTTCTAGTCAGGAAAAGCTTATTGGTGCAGCAGCATTAACCAAGAGCAAGCTTCTCATCAACTCCAGAACTTGTTCTGTATTTCTTTCTTCTGTATTTCTTTCCCTTCGAGTACACAGTACATCTAATAACAGTTGTGGGTTGGGTTTTTTTTCCCCAAGGAGATAAGGAGCAGATTTCTCTGCTCTCTGATCCCTTTAAACTTGTGTTTGAGTTCACAAAAGGAAACCCATGGTGAGCGGGCAGTTCGTGCAGAACCTACGCAGAGGTAGCCTGAATGCCAGGAAGCCACCGTGTAAGAGCAGCAGGGAGAGCTGCACTGGTCCCTTTTCAGATGCCTCTGCATTGTACCATGCAACGACTTCCTGACTGCATGGCAAGGCTCAAGTTGGTTTGGGGCTAAGAAATGGTAGCTCTTTGCTGCTCACTGTGTAATTGGGAATGGACTGAAGTACTGTGCTCCAAAGATAAGGTGACGTGTTTTGCTGGGCTGAGGTTTTACAAGGTGTGTGTCAGTGACTGAGTCAGAGATAAGTGTCACACAGTGCCATGAGAGATGCCATCTTCTTACACCTTCAGAAGCCACCATGGCCTCCTTATTTGTGCCTTGTAGAGTAAAAAGACACTAGAATGTTATGAGCAGGCATAGCATCGTCCCTCTCTGGGACAGAGTGATGTGGCCAGGCAGAGGAAAGATCTTAAATGCATAACATTTTGGAGAGGTGTTTATCTTGGTTTATTTTGGGAGTTCAGCGTGCATGCCTGACTTAAGGTTCATTTTCTTTTCCCTGGGTTTGCATGAATGCCAGGGGATTAGGTGGATGTTGATTTATTTAAGTCTTTCAAGCTTTATCCTAGCCTTAACCCCCATTCAACAAGGCTTGTGCCACGCCACCAACAAAGGAAAATCTGTTCAAGAACTACCTTCGGGGAGAGGAATGAAGCATTCTGGGGACAGAAAGAAAAGTTTTGTGTTCTGTGATACATAAACCTTCAAAGATTCCAATATTTTGGCAGGAGGGAAATATTTTTCCTGCTTTTCTTTTTCTTTTTCTTTTTCTTTTTCTTTTTCTTTTTCTTTTTCTTTTTCTTTTTCTTTTTCTTTTTCTTTTTCTTTTTCTTTTTAAATCATGAGTCTTTTTGATTTCTGTTCTGGTTGTTTGTTTCAGGGATCCCATTGCTGTTTTCCTGAAGGGTCTGGTTGCCAATGCAAGGGTGTGATTTGTACAGTCCTTCGTACAGCTGCTGGTGTCTTTCACGTTGCATATTTTAAAACCACTAAAAGTAGATTAAAAAAAAATCTGGGGAGGGGGTTTCTAACAAGTTTTCGCTCCTGATCGGTGAGCTGAATACCTGTCACACTGTGGGCTATGATAAAAAAAAAAAAAAAAGATTGTACAAATAAGATGAGAGGAAATTCCAATACATGGATCTGCTTTGGTTATGCCACGTCCTTCCGTGTCTCGGTTGTGATGGTCTCTGATAATTGATCGTATTTGCAGGGAGAGTTAGGATTTTGTATATTTGTTATGTTAGATACTTGTAAGTTAGGGAAGAGGTCAAGTTACCACCCTATCTGGATATACTGAGAAATAAACTGTCATTTAAATATAAAGTTATCCCTTCTTTTTTTTTTTTTTCCCCTCTGAAGATGACCTGCTCGTAACGTTCATCGGATAGAAACAAAAAATCGTATGCATTGCAACTTGCTGATGAAAATCCTCACAGGATTAAGAGATGTGTCTGAGACTGTTGTGCTGTATCTCATGTCTGTACTTGATGATGAGCTGAAGTCTCTTGCATGTCGTGTCAGCTGTTCAGTGCTGCCCAACAGGCAGAATCCTCTTTCCGACTGGGTGTTCGTTTAGCTGTGGAGCTTTCTATCTTTACTCTGGAAGAACATCTAGCCCGCTTTATTAAAGACACAATTAACAAGTTGCCCAGGCTGTGCTTGTGCTGTTTTTCTCAAAAAAAAGAAAAAAAAGAAATTAAAAAAAAAAAAAGAAAGAAAGAAAAAAAGAAAGAAAGAAAAGAAAGAAAAAGAAAAGAAAAAGAAAGGAGGGAAGGCTTTTTGGACTAGAAACAGTGGGAGTACAATTTCTGAACAAGGATGGTTTATATTTTTTTAAGCTGTCTCGTTTCTCTATATAAGCACAAGGTTTATTAGCATTTTGAGCAGATTTTGTGTGTATGATCCAGGGAATAAAACTGCCTGTCATTTGCCTCACCCAAACACCACAGAACATTTCCAGCTTTTACCATCTTTGTGCTATTCTGAAAGTAACAAAAGTGCATTTAACATGGTGTGACTTTTCTGTGGTATAGTATAGTTGTGTCTCGGTCACGGTGCCAGTAGCTGCAGAGTCCTTTTATGAATCTCAGTACTTTCTTTCACGTTCTTCAGCGGTCCCTGCTATTATCCAGTATGCTCTCCTCATTTAGGTGGCACTGAGGCAGCTATTTAGAAGATTAAATTTCAGATTTAGGGTGTACTTGTGCCTGACAGTTTCAATGTCACCTGTCCAAATACAGTTGCAGCAGTCCTAAACGTGAGCAGATTCCCAGGTTCTGGCTATCAACCCTTAAATGATAGTTTTGGTTTTGTGCTGCCTGTCTTGGTCTCCAGTGAATGTCTGCAATGGTTGATTAGACTTCCCAAGGTGCAATTTTGTAAAATAAACTTCCTTTGGCTATGGAATAGTAATGACACTGTCTGATAGTCTGTGCCATTCTTTTATGAGTCCCTGCACTAGGGTCTCTTGTGTCACCAAAGCTGCTGGACTCCCACTTTAGGAGCTGGCTAAACTTAGAGGTTGAAGGAGTATGAAAGAAAGTCATCAGAGAAACAGCAACTTGAAACAGGCACACGTGGCTCGCCTGCTGCTTGTGTGCATTTGACTGCTGCAATAATGAGGAAGGTTTTAGGTATGTGGAAGGATCCTGCAAGAGGCAAAGTGCATAACCCTGGAAACAAGACTACGAACCAGAAAGAGTGGAGCATGAGACTCTTAAGCTACAGATTGCTTAGGGCAGGAACCATCTTTTCCTCTGAGTTTGAACGGAGCTTCTAGTTTGCCTTTGAGCACAGATGCTGTCAAAATTAAGGTAACTGATACAGGCATTACTTCACTGTGTTTTGCTCTTTCAAACAGTTAGTAATCCAGTTATATAATAACTCAGCTGATAGCAGTAGTGTTGTGTCAGAGGAATTTGGGCCCACATTGCTGAAATAAGTGTTTAAATAAAGTAGTTTAATTAAAGAAAGTGCAACCAAAAAAAAAAAAAATCCACACCAGAGGCAGGATAACCACGTTGCCAAATACAAAGACCTGTGTTTTTCTCCAGAAATACATTAAATATGAGAAGAGACTGAAAGAGTTGGGGCTTTTCAGGCTGGAGAAGAGGAGGCTCCCAGGTGACCCTCTTGTGGCCTTCCAGGATCTGAAAGGACCTACAAAAAAGCTGGGGAGGGACTTTTTAGGCTATCAGGGAGTGACAGGACTAGGGGGAATGGAGCAAAGCTGGAGGTGAGGAGATTGAGGCTGGAGGTGAGGAGGAATTTGTTGAGCATGAGAGTGGTGAGAGGCTGGAATGGGTTGCCCAGGGAGGTGTTTGGGGCCAGATCCATGGAGGTGTTTTTGGCCAGGCTGGTAGAGGCTGTGGGCAGCCTGATGTAGGGTAGGGTGTCCCTGGGCTTGGCAGGGGGGGTTGGGACTGGCTGGTCCTTGTGGTCCCTTCCAACCCTGACTGATTCCATGATTCCATGCCTGTGGTAGCTTTCTCACCATCCTAGCATAGTGCAAGCACAAGCTTCAGCAACTCCTTCAGAGTGAGCCATACTTTAAAAACAAAAAGTGCATAAACTGAGAGTCTTTGCCAAGCCTGAGACTTGTGATGCTTAAAGGATGATGCTTTGTGGGTTCGCAGCAGACACCGAAGTGAGTCAATGTTATGTTTCCTATTTCCTGCTTGGGAAGCATTGACACTCACATGATGATTCTGTGATTCTTAGTTTGTTGTGTTGTTTTTTTTTTTTAATGTGCTTCGGGTGGCATTTGTGTATGACGTTTGAGCATGCCAGGTAGGTTTGTGCAAACCTAGCATCGTTTTTAACTTGCAAAAGCCTAGCCGGTGCCGGGATGCAGGAACCATCGCAGCGTTACCAGCAGCGGGGCCGGGAAGACACTGCCATTCCGTGTCCTGTAAATGGTATAAGAAAGTCATCCTTCAAATCCCACCCATTTAACACTTTGGCCGTCGTCCGTGGTGACAACATGAGAACCTGCAAGCGTTTCCAGACACCTGATGACAGCTCCGCTGCTGAACTTAACCGCGGGTGGGTCACGGAGCTTTGAGCTGAGAAACTTCTCGCAGCTTTGCTTTCCGCCCTGCGCTTCAGGGATGCGCCTCTGAATCTTTAGCCGGTACAAAGCAGCACTCAAAAGCTGCTTGTAAATTACCCTGTCGGTATCCGAGACCTTCTGCAGCATAAATTGCTACGTCGTGGTGAGACGGGAGAATGGCTGTCACAATATGCTGATTACCCACCTGCTGTGTTAATTGAATCCAGGGGATAGGGAAGAGAGTAGCGTTTTCAGATGATCGTTAAATTGCCCTCTTGAAATAGGAGAAAGCATCGAGCAAAGAGATACGAAAAGGCAGATTGTCGGAGCTGTCGTGTAGCTGGTTGGATAATACACACCTCAGAAACGTGTCCCTTTTTTTTCTTTTCATGAGCAGGAGGAACTTGGAACACACGTGGAAGAAAATGTGCATGAATGTGAGTTTTAAACCCGTCTTTTAAGCTCCAAATATGAAAACGCATCAAAATATTGGGAGGAAAAAGAAAAAAAAAATCTTTAAATGACCACAAAGTTTTTATTGTGCTAATAAAGTGTCAAAAATCCAGATTGAAATCTGATCATCTCCTTTAGTGCTCCCATTTAGAATCATAGAATGGTCTAGGTTAGAAGAGACCTCAAAGATCATCCAGCTCCAAACCCCCTGTGCCATAGGCAGGGACACCTCCCACTAGATCAGGATGCTCAAGACCTCATCCAGCCTGGCCTTGAACAGCTCCAGGGAGGGAGCAGCCACAACCTCCCTAGGCAACCTGTTCCAGTGTCTCACCACCCTCACTGTGAAGAACTTCCTCCTAACATCCCTCCACCAATTTGAACCCATTAACCCTCGTCCTGCACTGCTGCCTGGGTTGCTGCAGTGTTTGCACCCATACTCAAGGTAGTACTCCACCAGCAGCCTGGGGGTTGACCATTGTTAGAGTAGGTTTTGGTGTGAGCACACTGAATGCTACCTTCTCCAATTACTGCCTCCTGTGCTGGCTTATTACTGCCTCGCAGTCCTTACTTAGGCTTTATTCACAGGTTTGGTTTCTCTACTGATCTTTGACTGTGAGGTCTGCAAGTCATTTCACATGTGCATTGCACATGCAGCAAGACAACTCCAGCCTCCAGGTGATAACACAGTGTGAACTGTAAAGGTAGGAGTTGGAGACCACAGTGAACTTCTCGCATTTCAGAATCATCGGTCAGACCAGTAACTTCCAAAACGTGGGTGGAACTGGTCCCAGTATATGAGCAATGAACTGCATGTTTGCTGAGTTATGAGTATGTTGTGATGGGTGAACTCCTTTTGTTCTCACTTCCCACAGTCGAGCCCATCTGGCAGCTTTCTGATGCCCATAAAAATTTCAGCTGTTTAATCTTCTTGGATAAATGAATTCTGGAGTCAGTCACTGTGATCAAAGTCATCTGAAGGCTCCCAATACCCTACGCCTGCAGCCTGGCCACCAGCCCAAGCAATGTGCAGCTTGGTCTCCCACAAAATCTGAAACCCTAGGAAAATCTCACAATGCTTAGACAGCAGGTGGCATCCACATTCAGTCCTCATAACTTCCCCATGGTAAGCTTTATTTTTAAAGTTTTATTGCCTAATATTTTATCTATCCACCCTCTTTGGCATCCTTACAATCAGGGAAAGAAATAGAAGAAAAATACAGGCTTGGCTCAAAAACGCTTTGGGTTTTAGTCTTCTCTCTTCTCTCTCCTAGTAAAGTATTTTTGCTGAGGATTTTTTTTTTTTTCTGTGTATTTAAACTGGTTATGAGGTAGAGTTCTGACAAGCTACATCTTAAAAATGCTGGGACAAACACTGGTTCCTCCAGAAGCTACTGTACCAAGTGGAGCTTGAGTGAACTTTACAAAACTGTAAATGGGGATGGTGTGCATTTTACCTTTCTAAAAAGCAGCACATTTTACTAAATGCTGGATCACAAATGGGCAAATAATACACTTACCAAGCTGTACTGTTGGATTTTTTTTTTTAAGATAAGAAAAAAAACCCCACAGATTTCCACAATGTCTGTCCCAGGAAGCTGACATAGGGGTCCAAGAATAGACTAGCCTAGCCTAGCCTAGCCTAGCCTAGCCTAGCCTAGAATAGAATAGAATAGAATAGAATAGAATAGAATAGAATAGAATAGAATAGAATAGAATAGAATAGAATAGAATAGAATAGAATAGAATAGAATAGGTTAGAAAAGACCTCCAAGATTATCCAGTCCAACCTAGCACCTAGCCCTAGCCAATAGCAGCAAGTGCTCCATCCAGTCTGTTCTTGAACACCTCCAGGGATGGTGACTCCACCACCTCCCTGGGCAGCCCATTCCAATGCCAATCACTCTCTCTGGGAAGAACTTCCTTATAACATCCAGCCTGAACCTCCCCTGGCACAATTTGAAACGTGTCCCCTCATTCTGCCTGGGAGAGACGACCAACCCCAACTGGCTACGACCTCCCTTCTGGTAGTTGTAGAGAGCAGTGAGGTCACTCCTGAGCCTCCTCCAGGCTGCACACCCCGAGCTCCCTCAGCCTCTCCTCACAGGGCTGTGCTCCAGGCCCCTCCCCAGCCTTGCTGCCCTTCTCTCGACACCTTCCAGCACCTCAACATCTCTCTTGAATTGAGGGGCCCAGAACTGGACACAGCACTCAAGGTGTGACCTGAGCAGTGCTGAGCACAAGGGCAGAATAACCTCCCTGCTCCTGCTGCCCACACTGTTGCTGCAGGATGCCATTGGCTCTCCTTGCTAACTTCAGGCATTTCTCAGGAGATGCTGTGGGTGTATTTGGGGCAGGATGCTCCTGGGCACCAGAGATGGTGGCTAATGGCCACGCTTGGAGGAACCACAGGACCTTCAGTCACAGCACACCAGTGTGTGCAGGGCTTTGCCTTGTGCAAGGGCCGTGGGCTGCAGTGTTGCTAGAAAGCTGGAGGACCAAAAGATGAAAATTAATGTTTGCTGCCTTCTGTGGATCTTTAATCTTCAGTGTAAATAGAACTGGGAAGCAATTGCCAAGTGTCATTAATTGTGCTGGCGCTGCAGCCTCTGCGCTCTGCTTTCCTGGGTGGTGTCTTTCTGTGGGGTGCAAATTTCACATTGTAGAGTGGCTTATTTTAAATATTTTTTTTTTTTTTTTTTTTTTTTTTTTTGCCATTCTTGCTGCACTTAAATTTTAGTATTGGTGCCTGTCCACAGAGAAATTGCAACATTTTCTCTCTGTTCCCCATGCATCAGGCATTTTGAAGCATTCAGAAGGAAAGACAGAGAGAGAGAGAGAGAGAGAAAGAGAGAAGTAGGCACTTTTAACATTGGTGTAATCTAAGTGTTGGGGATTTTAATGTGATGGAATTAATGTGCTTGTTAGCTTGCACTGAGCAGAAAACCAGTGTCTGTTATTGGAGTNCATAAAGCTTTATATTTACAGCTGTGCTCAATATCCAAGCAGATACTTACAATGTATAACAGATATTTTCAGATAGATACAGTGAAAAGGTAATACAGAAAGACCACAGCTTTTTGTAAGAAAGATAACCTGCATCAGAAGGGTGGTCCTGTGCTGTGGGATGCTCCTTGGGAACAGAAGCAGGCAGATTAAAAGTGGAGAGGTGCTTAGAGTGGGGCTTTGCGGTTTACACACTCACAGCCAAGATGTCTTTGATGGCGCTGGGTGGATGTAGGACTTTTCTGCCCTGAAAAACCTCACTCCTGTAGGAGAGCCAGGGAGCAGCATGGTCAGGGACAGTTTGTGCACAGAGGCAACTGAAGGTGCCTGGTGATTGTCCTTGGTGTGCGTGCTCAGACGTCTGTCTGTGTGGCACAGGATGCTGCGTCAATAGCCAAGTATCAGCTATGTGATTGGCATTCACTGCATTTTGGATGAAAGAACATTAATCTAACCCAAGGCTTTTAGCAGTGTGCTGGGCACTTCTCTAACCTTATCACACATGCAGAGCACCAGTGGGAAGAGGGAAACCCCCCTAAACCCCCTTTTTCGAGAGCCTACAGCACAGACCTGTCTAGTTAGCCTGCTTGGGTTAGATCTGTCCTAGATACAAATCAGCACAACTGCCCCCCATGGTCACAGCAGCTATTTCAGATCAAGGCATGCATGGCCTGGATCATCAACGCATCAATAGTTCATTGCTGGATTTGGGGTGGCAGGGCCAAGGTAATGCAGACGCTCTCCAGAAACAATTCTGCACAGAAGCAATGAAGGGGATTTTATTTGTTTGGTTTTGACAAAAGAAGCTGTTCACTTTTGAGAGTTTCTAGAAAGACTGACAGAGGATTAAGCTTATTAAGAGTATTTTGCATATCAGCTACATTGCTGTACTGGTGGCTTTGGTTACATAGATGCTGGGGCAGAGCCTCCTCTCCCCTCCTCTCAGTTGAAACAGCTCTGTGCTAGCATCTGTTCTCTCTGCTGATAATGTGTGTCCTGATTTAAGATACCCATATGAAAAGATAAGTCCTTATCCTATCCAGTGGCACTGGAAATGCTCCCTGCAGACACAGCCTCTTGGTCTTCAAAAATACTGTGCACTGACCAAGCTTTCAGTTCGTGGGTCCAGGCAGTTGTACATGGAACATCTATCTTAAAAGTGGGTTTATGCCTCTACTGTGAGCAGGATACCACAGACCCTCCCCTTTGCCTCCTGCTGCAGCTGCTAACATCTCTAAGTCACACACCACAGCAAGAGTGGCAGCAACAGTGACAGGTGCTTCTTGGTAGTCATCATCTTGGTTCAGGAAAACTCCAGAAGAGGAATCACACTCCAGAAGAGGAATCACAAGCTGTCACATGCCAGCAGTCCAGTGCCATGACCTTGGGCATGGCCTCAGCCAAGACCACTCACAGCATACAGGCAGTGCAGCTGACCCTTGCCTGCTTTGCAGCCAATGCATTGGTTTTGAGGGATCCAGAGTGGGCACCCACCCCACTGCATGCTCCTGCCAGGCCTCCTCCCAGTGCTGCTCTCTGGCCTCTCAGCATTATCGATTGCTGTTTCAGGGCTGCCGTGCCACTAGAGGCAAGTTTAGAAAGGCTTTCATTGTTAGTGGGGACCAAGCCTCATGCAGGCTGGTGGATTATAATTGCCACGCTGTCATGTGTCCAGTTAGGCTACATCTGAAGGGAAAGGTTTCTGGTTGGTTCCAGCAAGCTTCTGGCTGACAGTCTTCACAGAGTTGTTCTTGGGGCTTGAATTCAGAATGGCCTTTGCACCTTTTAAGGGGTGGGTTTGGTGTTTTCTCTTTCAGAGTCAGGGAGGTGTTGGGTATTTTCTTTCTTTTAGACACGTAAAGAGCCTCCTGCTGCTGTGCACATCACCTCTCAAATGCTGCTCTGTGCCACAGTCCACCGAAATGCCACTAAGCCATGCTACAGTGGGGACAGTGATGGTGGCAGAGGTCTGCATCTGAGGAAGCAGAGCAGCAGCCCTCACCCATCCCATGTGCATTCCAAACCCCAGCCTGTGTTGGCAATGAGCTGGGGAGCACAACCTCCAAACTTCTCCCTGGACTAGGCTCTTTGAGAAGCAGAGCATGAAGAACCCCATTATCAAAGGTCCTCTGCAGAGTGATGCATGAGCCAAGTGCTGCCCTGCGGCCTCCAAATGCCCCACAGCAGAATGAATCTGCACTGACCTGGATCAGCATTAAAAATAGATCTTGGGATAGAAAACTGGGAGAGGGGAAAGGCTAAGCATAAGCTCACAGCCACTGCTGACTTTGGCACCTGAACAGGTGGGGGATTTTTAAACAGTACACAAAAGGCTAACATCTGAGAAGATATTCTTAAAGCTGGGTCTGTGTTTTTGCACCACATTTACTTGTGCATTCAGAGCCTCCTGGAATGTCCTTGTTTTGCATTTCATGTGGCCTAATTGTCACCGAAAATGCTTGGGCAACGTTGGTGTCCTGCTTTAAGTTAGAACAGAGCTAATGTTGTGCAGCAGGTTTACTTCTCAATGAGGTTTCTTCCAAGTACTTTCTGAAATTCTCTTCCAAGTACTTTCTGAAATTAACAGCAGGTTTTTGCAGACTGTACCTGCTTCTAGAAGAGATAATGTTCAGTGTTTATTGTTAGGACCAAGGAGTGATGTGCAGACCAAGGTCGCTGCTTGGAGTGCAGAGTGAAGGGCCACACCTGCAGGGAGAAGCAGATAGCACACATGGCCCTAAACTGATCAGCTGAGCACTCCATATTCATCAGGCTGAGGGAGCTGAGGGATCAAAAGGGTCAAGATGTCTTCTTCAGTGGCCAGTGTCCAAGGAGCATTCTGTCCATTCTGCCTTCCAGCTTGACCCATGAGTTCCTGAAACAATTTTCTGGCTGCCACTGAGTCCAGTCTGAAACTTCCCCAGTGCCTGCCCACAGCACCAGCAGGTGATGGTGATAGAATTGCCACTGGGGGGGCTGGGTTCAATATTGGGGTTTTATATATTTCTGACATTATGTTATAGAACCATAGAATGGTTTAGGTTGGAAGGGACTTCAAAGCTCATCCAGTTCCAACCCCCCTGTGCCACAGGCAGCGACACCTCCCACTAGAACAGGTGGCTCAAGACCTCATCCAGCCTGGCCTTGAACACATCCAGGGAGGTTGTGGAGCACAGAATCACCCAATGTGATCTATGGCAACCTGTGCCAGTGTCTCACCACCCTCACTGTAAAGAACTTCCTCCTAACACCCCATTTAAATCTCCCCTCTGCCAGTTTAAGCCCATTACCTCTCGCCCTGTCATAACAAAATCTTGTCAATAGTCACTCCCCAGCCCTCCTGTAGACCCCGTTCAGAGGGCTGGGGAGGGACTATTCACAAGGTCTTCATTTAATTGTTATTCTTTTCATTAAAATAGTTCGAGATTTCTTTTCCAATATGTAAGTTTCTCTCCCTTCCTCCCTTTCTCTTCTTTCCTAGAAGGGAGAGAGTTTAATAGAAAACGTCAGTCACTCATTTAGTGGCCAGCCAAGCTCTAGCAGTTGATTAGGAGGATAATTTTAGGGATACTTTACTAACTAGAACACATTTTCTGTTTCATAAATTTATTTCTTTGATGTTTATGGTGGTTTAGCAGTTACCTGCCCCCCCCCACCTTTTGAAATAAACCCCAGCTAGGACTCAGAAACACTGGAAGTTGATAAGTGAAGCTTTATATTTACAGCCATGCACAATATACAAGAAGATATTTACAAGGTATAACAGATATTTACAGATATATACAGTGAAAAGGTAATACAGAAACACCATAACCCTCCCAGAGATTGAAATCCCCAAGAGGGGTAACCAACCACCCCCTACCACCTTTCCCCCCTTCCCCAATCTTATCTCACCACCTGTTGATGCTGCAGATAGGCACAGGTAGATCCACCAGGGGGGATTAACAGTAGGAAAGAAGTTAGTGGAATTGTTGAAAACTACCTACCAAAGACAGAGACAAAGGAACCATGCAAGGAGCAGCTGCAGCCAGAGAGGCCTGAAACCATCTGCCTTATCCATATTTGGGTTCTAACACTTAATTTTTTTTCTTGCTCAGTAGAGCTCTGGGTGAAGTGACACCATGTATTTTCATTTCTCAGCCAATAGTCTCACTCCAATCCTCCAATTAGTTCAAACCAGCACAATGTTTTTGTGGCTTGCCTTCTTAGATAATGATTGAAGATGTTTTTTTTTTTCAAAGTAAGGATGTGGAAGGGAAGAAGAAGGTAGCCATAGCATGATGGTGATGAGAGCAGTGTGAACACTGCTGACTCTAGTTGCCTCCAAACAGATTTGCAAACAGCTCCAAGAATGAATTTAAATACTCATGAGTAACAAATGCATTAGTCACATTAGGATTTAATGAAGTGCTTTATGAAGTAGCAGCTTTGTTGCACTGTCCCTTGAGGAGTAATTCACTAGGCTGAATCTAATAGCTTACTCTTGTTTTTTTTCTTTGTCCACTGTTATAGGCCACTTAGGAAGGGAGAAGAGATAGGATGCCCATCATTGCTTCAGAATTAACAATCAATGGGAGAAAGCTAGAAATTCTCCTGTAGTATCTGTGCTTTGCCATATGCTACTTTGCCTGCAGTAGACTCAGAGGCCCTTAAAATCAGCGCTCGAGCATGGACTGTAGCACAGCTCTTGGTGGGAACAGTATGAGAAGCAAGCTAACAGAGGGCTTCAGGTCATAGCAAGTGAAAACTGGCCAACACTTAGCATTTGATCAATGCAAAGCAAAGCACTGGTGTTTCTGCCCCACTTTGGACACTTGTCCACACCATTTGTCTTCCTTAGGTGAGCAGTGACAAGGAAGTTTGAGATTCTCCAACGATAAATACTGAGGTCCCTGCTATAATCTCTGGTCATTATGGAAATGCAGAACGTGCTGTGCTCCCATTCTAGCTGCTTCAAGGTCTATCAGATACCCAAGTGTCATACAGCCAATCAAAGGCTCAAATGCTTCTGCTGTGCTGATGTGACAAACTCATCAGCAAGCTGAAAGTCTGCCCCAGTGTGACAGAGCCACACCGAGCAGTAGGAACAGGAGCAGGAGCAGGAGCAAGAGGAGGAGGTGGTTGCTCTTTGGTTTGATTATGATTCCATGTGATCCTCAGGGCTAGCATGGCCTAGTGGGTGGGATGCTGTGGTGGTTTAGTAGTTCCCTGCCCTCCCCACCTTTTATTAACCCCAGCTAGGACTCAGAAAACACTGGAAGTTAATAAATGAAGCTTTATATTTACAGCAATTCACAATATACAAGCAAATATTTACAAGGTATAACAGATATCTACAGATATATACAATGAAAAGGTAATACAGAAACACCACAGCCCTCCCAGAGACCAAGATCCCCAAGAAGGGTAACCAACCACCCCCTACCACCTTTCCCCCCTTCCCCAGTCTTATCTCACCACCTGTTGATGCTGCAGATAAGCTGAAGTAGATCGGCCAGGGGGGTTAGTAGTAGAAAGAAGTTAGTAGTTTTACTGAGAATTAGCTACCAAGGCAAAGGGAAAGGAGACCATGCAAGAGGAGCAGCCTCAGCCCAGAGCCGTGAGAAACTGTCTGCTATATAGTTGTTTTGAGAACAGTTCTTAAAAACAACTTTTATTTCTTTCTCAGTAAAGGTCTGGGTGCAGTGCCATACTGTGTTTACCTCTCTCAGCCAATAGTCTAATTTCTCACTCAAATCCTCCAATTAGCTCAAACCAACACAGATGCTGACATGAGAACAGAGTTAACATCTGAGTGGGTTAGGTGCCTAAATACCCCTGAAGTGGATATTGGGATTTGCTGCTTCTGAAAATACTGCTGGCAGCTTTGGCAGCCTTACCTCAGCTGTTCTGTATGCTGATGCCCAGGTTCTGGAGAGGACAATGACAGCCCTAACACTGCACAATGGATGCTGCCTAGGTAATGAGGAGACCCTGATTTACTTCATATTGATAGCTTCAGCAGGCTTATTGATGAGGGCTATAAAGTTAGAAATGTGTCGTGATTATTAATAATCGGTTATGAATTATTATTCATGATATGTTAATGGATATTACATTTTAAAATTGTTAATATTCAAAATTTCGGGGAAATTCCCTGAGGTTCTTTGGATGTTCAGTCGACAGGAGGCAATTACACAGAGGTTCTTTATAAACGTGGAATTAAACAGTTTAAATAGTCAGAACTTGGCAAACAGGGAAGCTGGTAACAGGGAGAATCCTAACCCCACCTATACTTACAGACACCATAGGTACAGAGTCCCCGGGGAGGAGGAGGAAAGCTTTGCCTTGCCTCTGCTGCTGCAAAACTGCAATGCAGGCTGCAAACAAGTGGCTGCTGTGAAAGAGCTGCAAATAGACCTCCAGTCCAGATGAAAGCAACAGGAAAAGGAGATACAAGGGCTCCAAATCACCCCCTTAAATACGCTGTTTCGAAGGGTGAAACTGGCCAGTAGGCATCAGGGTTCGTTGTTTTGGCCAATGAGTTCAAAGTCCTGTGCCTAGGTGTCCACCCTAACACTT
>VWZI01006837.1:788503-799944 GCA_013396835.1 Psilopogon haemacephalus
AAGCAATTTGGAGTCTGAGCACAGTTCTGCTGAAGGTGTGCCCATCTGTTGGCTGGCAGAAAGATTGAGTTCCCCTCTTTATAAATTGCATTTGTCTCCCTTAAGATTTGGCAAGCAGAGATTTTATGCTACTTGGAAAAAAAAAAAAAAAAAAAAAAAAAAGATTAAACTGTTTCTTAGAAGGGTCTTGGCCAAGACAAAGCCATTAGATTTCAGTTTGATTTCAGAATGAGCAGCAAAGCCACCCCTGGTGTGAGCATTTCATAGAATCATAGAATCAGTCAGGGTTGGAAGGGACCACAAGGATCAGCCAGTTCCAAGCCCCCTGCCATGCCCAGGGACACCCTACCCTACATCAGGCTGCCCACAGCCTCATCCAGCCTGGCTGCAAACACCTCCAGGGATGTGGCCCCAAACACCTCCCTGGGCAACCTGTTCCAGGCTCTCACCACTCTCATGCTCAACAACTTCCTCCTCACATCCACTCTGAATCTCCTCACCTCCAGCTTTGCTCCATTCCCCCCAGTCCTGTCACTAACTTATAGCCTAAAAAGTCCCTCCCCAGCTTTTCTTTCAGATCCTGGAAAGCCACAAGAAGGTCACCTGGGAGCCTCCTCTTCTCCAGACTGCACAGCCCCAACTCTTTCAGTCTGTCCTCATAGCAGAGGTGCTGCAGCCCTCTGAGCATCCTCGGGGCCCTTCTCTGCACACCTCCAGCATGTCCACATCCCTCTTGTCCCAGGGGCTCCAGCACTGGATGCAGTACTCCAGGTGGGGTCTCACCAGGGCAGAGTAGAGGGGGAGAATCACCTCCCTGGCCCTGCTGGCCTCACTTCTCCTGATGCAGCCCAGGCTCTGCTTGGCTTTCTGGTTGGGGAATGGGTTCAAATTGGCAGAGGGGAGATTTAAATGGGATGTTAGGAGGAAGTTCTTTACAGTGAGGGTGGAGAGACACTGGAACAGGTTGCCCAGGGAGGTTGTGGCTGCTCCCTCCCTGGATGTGTTCAAGGCCAGGCTGGATGAGTCCTTGAGTGACCTGTTGTAGTGGGAGGTGTCCCTGCCTATGGCACAGGGGGGTTGGAACTGGCTGAGCTTTGAGGTCTCTTCCAACCTAAACCATTCTATGATTCTATGTCCGTGCTGCAGGCAAGGGTAGCTGCTGCTTTGGGGGGCAGGTTTGGGCTGCTTGCCCACCTGCCCACTGCTGTGGCAGCAGGATCTGAAGCACTGCAGGGGGAGCAGTTAATGAAATAAGCCTGCTGCTTTTTCTCAATCACTTAAAGCATTTTCACTCGTGTCAGGTTTGGGTTTGCAAACCCCTGGTGTTGCATCTGGAGCTGGCTGGCGGTTTGAGAGCGGTTTCACAATGGATCATCCACTATGTGGTAATCTGCCTTTACAGTACCAGGCCAGTGTTGCACACTTCTTCCCTTTAGACCTGCCAGCTGAATTTGAATTTAATTTTGTTTTGAAGCACAAAGCATCCAGATTGCCTCAGCATGCTACAAACCAAGGGGAGAGTCTGAGCTTTCGGCTCAGTTCAGCTGGCCACAGCCACTTGCTTGAGAAAGAGTTGGCAACACAGCCCCCTCTGTCATCTTCCCTGCTTCTCCTGCAACCTTACAGCTCTGCCAGCCTTTAGAAGGGAGAAACAAAGTCCTGCTGCTGAGATGTTTAAAAACCACAACGTGTCACAACATCAGAATACGCTCCGAGACCTTAGAGAGGGATCAAAAGTGTTGCTCAGCTTAAGGGATGCTGAGGTGCAGTTAATAACAGTTCTGTGTGAGATGACTTCACACAGTGCTTGTCTGCAGCTTTAAATGTCATGCAAGTGTATGAATTCCATTCAAACATAACCTTTATGATGAGAGCATCAATAACAGAAAAATCTAATTAAAGGATAAAAAGGCTTGGTGAAAAACATAACCTTTTTCATATTGAACTGGTGGTGAATTAATAGAATTCAGCTGCAGCACAGGAGGTTGCAGCTCAACACAAGGGGGAACTTCTTGACTGGAAGGGTCACAGAGCACTGGCACAGGCTGCCCAGAGATGTTGTAGAGTCTCCTTCTCTGAAGACTTTCAAGGGCTGTCTGGATGTGTTCCTGTGTGATCTGTGCTAGGTTGTCTGGTCCTGCTGTGGCAGGGGGTTTGGATTCGATGATCTCCTTGGGTCCCTTCCAACCCCTGACATCCTGTGAGCATGTAATTCTGTGAAGGCTCTTAGTTGAGAGAAGGACTGCCAAGCACAGAGAAAACCCTTCCTGTCACCACAGTTTAGTGGAAGCTCCTCCTCTCTGTTCAGTAACCCATCCTCTCCCTTTGCAATCCTGAATGAATTATCATTCCAAGTAGCTCCATGAAAATACTTGCAAAGAGCAGCTGGACCTTTGAAATCCCTCCATTCATAGAATCATAGAATCAGTCAGGGTTGGAAGGGACCACAAGGATCACCTAGTTCCAAACCCCCTGTCATGCCCAGGGACACCCTACCCTAGAGCAGGCTGCACACAGCCTCTGCCAGCCTGGCTGCAAACACCTCCAGGGACGTGGCCCCAAACACCTCCCTGGGCAACCCATTCCACCCTCTCACCACTCTCATGCTCAACAACTTCCTCCTCACCTCCACTCTGAATCTCCCCACCTCTAGCTTTGATCTATTCCCCCTAGTCCTCTCACTACCTGAGAGCCTATAAAGTCCCTCCCCAGCTTTTTTTGCAGGCTCCCTTCAGATCCTGGAAGGCCACAAGAAGGTCACCTGGGAGCCTCCTCTTCTCCAGCCTGCACAGCCCCAACTCTTTCAGTCTGTGCTCATAGCAGAGGTGCTGCAGCCCCCTGAGCATCCTGCAGTGTCATGTGGCATCTTCATACCTTGGACTCAACTAGGGGGAAAGACAGACCTTAAGTGGAACTTCATCACCTTTTAAGTGTTCCCAACCAAATCAACATACAGATAAGAATTGTCAAAATCAGACAACAGCTTTGGCCTGGGGCCACATCCCTGGAGGTGTTTGCAACCAGGCTGGATGAGGCTAATCTAGGGTAGGGTGTCCCTGGGCATGGCAGGGGGGTTGGAACTAGATGATCCTTGTGGTCCCTTCCAACCCTGACTGATTCTATGATTCTATGATTTGAGGCAGGGTGAAAGAGTCAACAGAGATGAAGGACCTAACAACTTTGATGAGCTGCTGCTAAACTCCAGGACCCAGCCTCCACAGCATTGTCAGTTGTAGGAAGGGTCTGAAGCAACAAGAGCTTCACAGTAAGGATGGAGGAAAAAAAAAACCAAAACAACCAAACCCAGAATCTTTTTGCAGCAATTGGTTCTGCTACTGTACTTATCCCCTATTTTCCAAGCTGTCAGGGCTCATTTCTTCTGTTATGCAGATTGTCAGTCCTCTCAATAGCAATTCTCATTATGGTTTGAAGGACACCATGGCCTAGTTTTTTGAGGTGAGCACTGAACGAGGGCCATGCAGCCTGCTATTACCCTGTACCTGGTGTTCTGTAATGCTGGTGATGGTCCTGGGCTCCCTCTCACACGCTGGCAATTTGCTAGACAGGCTGAGCAGCAGAGCTGCAATTCAGCAGTCAGAGGCTCAGGTGTAATAAACTGGAAGGTGGCAACTGCCCCAGGGTAGATGACTCGAGCTGAACAGAAAGCCAACCAGATCCTGGGCTGCATCAGGAGCAGTGTGGCCAGCAGGGCCAGGGAGGTGATTCTCCCTCTCTCTGATTCTCTGATAGCTGTCATCCCCTTCTGTTTCTGTTAGCAAATCCCCATAGGATCACCTCTCCTGTTCTTTGCATTCCCAACCATCCCTGGCTTTTCTTCTGCACTGATGATTCAGAAATGATCACTCCTCCTTCCAGAGCACTTGAAGATATTACAAGTCATTTGATACATACTGTAGAGTCCTCAGTGAGGCTTAGAAGGATATCTGAACAGCTCCAGTTTCTCTGGCACTCTTTTGCTGTGCCCTTTTACTGCAGAGTTTACTCACTCCTGTTTCAGGACTGCTTTCACTGTCACTCTCCTGTGCCTCTCTTTTGCAGACCTTGCAGAGCAATCCTTCCTACAGCTGGCAAAGCTGTGGTGGCTGCATCCTGCAGCTTAGCAGCAGCTCATCAAAGCTCTGGGTCCTCCATCTCCATGACTCTCACCCTGCCTCAAAGCTGTTGTTTGGGGTGCCCTGTTCAGCCCTGATGCAGCCCCAGCAGCTGTTGTGGGAGAAGGAGACAGCAACTACAATGGGAATGGCAGGTTTGGAGGCTGTTAGCACCAGTAAAAAGTGTGGGGCAAAGCCTGAGAAGAGTCTGCCAGAGCATCACAAGTTACTTGCTTGCACCTTTCTTGGTATGTTAAGGGTGAGGAACTCTGCATTGCAGGGAGCCAGTGGTAAAGAGCAGAAATGCCTTGGACCTAAGCAGGGGTGGGGATGGGGAAGGTTCAAAGATTTTTTTTTTCTGAGCATCTTCACATGAGCTGATAAACACAGTGAGGACTTTAAAAGCAGGTCTGGATGCCTCTATCTGGGGCTCTTTCACCACTGTTGTCCTCTGCCTTTCTCACTGCCTCTCCAGCTTGTGTAGGTCCTGCTAAGCTAAGAGATGTCTCTTCATTTCATGGGTACTTTACTACAGCACTGGGAAATTCATTTGCACAGGCAGCCTGCTTTTGGGAAATTAATTTGCACAGGCAGCCTGCTTTCTGCACTCCATTTCATAGCTGGAGCTTGTGGGACTCAGTGCAACTGTGTGGTTCTGCACAGGTTTGAGAGCTATGGTTAGTCCTCCTGAATGGCAGTAGTGCTGGGGAGTAAAAGCTTGGTTTTGCCCGTTTGGAGGTAGGATGATGCTAATTCTAAGTCTTGTGCCCTAAATATATCTATATCTATATCTATCTATATCTATATCTATATCTATATCTATATCTATATCTATATCTATATCTATATCTATATCNTATAATTTTATTTATTTGTTTGTTTATTTATTTATTTATATTTTTATATGCATTTTTTAAGGTACTCAACAACACAGGAAGTATCAAGTAGCTATAAATTCATGCTCTACTGTAGCAGCTAGTGCTGGCCATTGGCCTGTACCAGTTGTTCCAGGAGGCAGCTCAAAGCCCTCTCAATCATTGGGTTGCCTAGGGAGGTGTTTGGGGCCACATCCCTGGAGGTGTTTGGGGCCAGGCTGGCAGAGGCTGTGGGCAGCCTGATCTAGGGTAGGGTGTCCCTGGGCATGGCAGGGGGGTTGGAACTGGCTGATCCTTGTGTTCCCTTCCAACCCTGACTGATTCTGTGATTATGAAACTGAGATTCTTTTAGGCCCTCTGAGATCCTGTATAAATTGCAAGGTATCTTTCCTAAGCTGACTAAGACAGCCTCAGTGAAATCCTGTGCTTGTCACTAGTATCTACTCTAGAGAAAGCTTTGGCCTTTGCAGACTTCTGCATTTTGCAGCCTTTCCATTTATTAAAGAGTATCACAACCTGCTTGAAGTAGTTCCCATAGAGCCTTGAAGCAGTCATGTTTGTATGTTAACTGCAGCCACTGGTATAGTGCTGTAGGTACTACTACCACTTGCAGTGCAGACTGCAAAATAATTGTAATTTGGCCCCCTCTAACAAAAAAAAAGACTATGAACAGAATTGCAAGTGCAAGGGGCTGATTTTCAGTGAGATCCAGCACTTGAGGGAACTGCATCACCATCCCTTGTGTGTTGTACACTTTGCATACCAAGCTGCCATCCCAGAGCTGCTCATTGCTGTCTTATTTATTGACTGTCTCTGTGTGAGAAAGTGAGTAGGTGAAAAATACAGCACTGCTTAGGAAGCTGGACTTAAGATGTGTTCTCTTGAGCGGATATGCAGCGCCCAGACCTGCTCTGTGCACCTCTCTCAGCTACTCCTAGGATCACAGCACTCTCAGTGATGTAGCTGTGGCAGGCAAAGCACTGTGCTCCTGATTACTTTGAAACACTCTGCTCAGATCTCATCACTGCCACAGTTTTCCTCTGGGCTTTGAGCAGTGCCAGAGGTTTTTACGTGGGTAGAAAATGCTTTTTTTCTTTTTTTTTTTTCTTTTTTTTTTTCCCCCTTTTCATTTTTTTTTTTTCCTTCCTTCCCCAGAATTCTTCTGGGAAAATGCTGCCAGAGTGCTCCATCACCGTGATGGATCCTCACTTACAGAGAATTATCTCTAATACAAAATTGAGTTTTTATCTTGAACTGTCATGTCTGAGAAGTCTTGCCTGTGACACAGGGGAGGGGAAGGAGCTGGATTTAGTGATCAGTTCCCTCAAGCAGGACTGGGTATATCCTAGCTCTCATACCCACTTCTGTTCTTAATCTCCTAACTGCTTCTGCCTCCCTTTCCTGGGCTGCATCAAAAGAATTGTGGCCAGCAGGTTGAAGGAGGTGATTCTTCTCCTCTACTCCACTCTGGTGAGACCCCACCTGGAGTACTGTGTCCAGTTCTGGAGCCCTTATTACAAGAAAGATATAGACATGCTGGAGCATGTCCAGAGAAGGGCCACAAAGATGCTCAGAGGGCTGGAGCTCCTCTCCCAAGAAGACAGACTGAGAGAGTTGGGGCTGTTCAGGCTGGAGAAGAGAAAGCTCCAAGGAGAGCTTTATAGTAACCTTCCAGTATCTGAAGTGGACTACAGGAGGGCTGGGGAGGAACTATTGACAAGGTCTTGTAATGACAGGATGAGGAGGAATGGGTTTGAACTGGCAGAGGGGAGATCGAAACGGGATGTTAGGAGGAAGTTGTTTGCAGTGAGGGTGGTGAGACACTGGCACAGGTTGCCCAGGGAGGTTGTGGATGCTCCCTGCCTGGATGTGTTCAAGGCCAGGCTGGGTGAGGTCTTGAGCAACCTGTTCTAGTGGGAGGTGTCACTGCCTATGGCACAGGGGGGTTGGAACTGGATGATCTTTGAGGTCCCTTCCAACCTAAACCATTCTGTGATTCCATGATACTCTCTTGCTAGACAGTAAAAATCCTGAACTCCCCAGGGCTCAGGACCCCACACAGACTGCCTGATTGGTTTGCAATAAGCTGAGGGGCATTTGTGTTTCACAGGTTATAGGCAGCTGACAGAATTACCATTTCAGAACTCTCCCCAGCCAGAGGCACATTTGGGCACATCTCTCGAGCCCATGCCGCTAAGAGCTCCTGGTGGCATCAGTGCAGCGTGCAGGACAGCAGCTGGTGGGATGCCATGTGCATGGCACTCGGGCACAAGAAGTGCTGCTGCCTTTCACCAGGTGCTATTTATAGTGGCAGTTCAGATCACTCTCAACTGCCTTCGGGGGGTGTGGTAGTGGTGGGTTTTTTTTTTGTCTGCAGTTACACAGCCTGCTTCTTCTGCTAATTACAAAAAAGTAGTAGGTGTCATTTCCTTCAATTTACCAATGGAGGAAGCTGAGGGCCAGAGAACAAAGAGCATGCCTTTGAGTTCCTGTGCTCTGTTTCCTGGCCCCTGCTGCTTGCTTTCTCCCGGAGTGTCACAAGGCAATGCAGCATCCAGCCGGGAATGCCTTCTGCTCCTCACTTGACTCCCCGGAACGCAGATAACTAACAAAACATCTGAGCTTATTCACAAAGCTCTTCTTCTTAGGAAGAAATTCTTCACAGTGAGGGTGGTGAGGCACTGGAACAGGTTGCCCAGGGAGGTTGTGGCTGCTCCCTCCCTGGATGCGTTCAAGGCCAGGCTGGATGAGGTCTTGAGCGACCTGTTCTAGTGGGAGGTGTCCCTGCCTGTGGCACAGGGGGGTTGGAACTGGATGATCTTTAAGGTCTCTTCCAACCTAAACCATTCTGTGATTCTATGATTCACAAAGCTCTTCTGCAGCCTGCAGGTGGCTTAGCAAGGCTGAATTGCTCTGTAACAAAGCTGCCTCCTTTCTTGCTAGCCTCCCATGCTGGGCTGCCTCACAAGCACTCCTCCCCCTGGTAGCACAGGCACCTCCAGCCTCCTGCTTTCCTCTCAGCACCACTGTGCCAAGGTGGCACCAGGTGAGAATTCCTCTGAGCTGAAGTTGCACAAGTGCCTGCGCCAAAGCAGCACACAGAGCTGGGCAGGAAAACTGAACAGAGCTCAGCATTCACACCCAACTCCTCTCCCAGCATCACTGCTCTCTCTTCCACACCAGGTAATACTGTCCAGGAGAGACCTATTAGGTTTTCTAGTACACACTTGGGTCATGCCATCCTGTCACTGCCCATACTCCTGGGCTAAAATTATCTAAATTTTTCTTTTACATCCAGTTGTTCACTCTCTTCCTCCTCCTCACTGCTGTCAAGTCCCTAACTGTGCTTCCAACTCAGCTGTCTACGAGGGATGCTCCCTAAGCCTATGAGGACTTGTTGCTCTTGAAGCCCCCAGCACAAGGACATGGAACTGTTGGAGAGAATTCAGAGGAGGCCACAAAGATGCTCAGAGGGCTGCAGCAGCTCTGCTGTGAACACAGTCTGAGAGAGTTGGGGGGTTGGGGGTTTTCAGCCTGGAGAAGAGAAGGCTTCGAGGAGACCTAATAGTAGCCTTCCAGTAGCTGAAGGAGCCTAAGGAAGGCTGGGGAGGGACTGTTCACAAGGTCTTGTAATGACAGGACGAGGGGGAATGGGTTCAAACTGGCAGAGGGGAGATTTGAACAGGATGTGAGGAGAAAGTTCTTCACAGTGAGGGTGGTGAGACACTGGCACAGGTTGCCCAGGGAGGTTGTGGCTGCTCCCTGCCTGGAGGTGTTCAAGGCCAGGCTGGATGAGGTCTTGAGCGACCTGATCTAGTGGGAGGTGTCCCTGCCTGTGGCACAGGGGGGTTGGAACTGGATGACCCTTGAGGTCCTTTCCAACCTAAACCATTCTATGATTCTCCTCAAGTCCTGTTTCTAATCATTCTGCTGTGTGGCTTTTTGCTACTCTGCCTTTCCAGAGAAGAGCTGGTGAGTCAGAAAGGGAAGTTTAATAAGTGTCCAGAAACAGAAACAAACAGAAAACCTCAAGAGTTTTACTGCCTTTTTCTTCCTGAGAGCAGACAATTTGTAATGAATAACGAGCACCACATGGGTTAGTTTTGAAAATTATCAAACTGACCTCTCCCACAGCTCAGAGCAAAAGGCATCAGGAGGTGGTAAGAACTGTGGAGTTTTGGGGTTTTATTGATGTTTACAGGAGTTCAAAAGATTGGAGATCATCACAGGGCACACACAGAGCTATTAATTTTTAAACCAAGTTGTTAAATATTCCATTTAGAAAGCTTAATTGGTCGCAGTGAGTAGGTGTGAATAGACAAAGGAAAAAATCTGCTGAACTCCTGCCCTCTTTAATAGTCAAAAAAAGCAATCTGGATTGCTTGCTTCAGGATGTGCTCAAGTCCTGCACTCCTTTACAGTCAAGAGAAGCAATCTGGATTGCTTGCTTCAGGATGTGCTGAAGTCCTCACTTCTTACAGTCAAAAGAAGCAGTCTGGATTGCTTGCTTCAGGATGTGCTGAACTCCTGCCCTCCTTAAGAATCAAAAGAAGCAATCTGGATTGCTTGCTTCAGGATGTGCTAAAGTCCTGCCCTCCTTAATAGTCAAAAGAAGCAATCTGGATTGCTTGCTTCAGGATGTGCTCAAGTCCTGCCCTCCTTAATAGTCAAAAGAAGCAATCTGGATTGCTTGCTTCAGGATGTGCTGAACTCCTGCCCTCCTTACAGTGAAAAGCTTATTCACAAAGCTCTCTTGCAGCCTGCAGGTGGCTTAGCAAGGCTGAATTGCTTCACCAGGTTCAGGATGTTGCTCACCATATTAGACTCTATGGGCTTGTCATCCTCCAGCAGCAGCAGCACTCCAACTACTAGCTCCATGGGGATAAACTGATTTCACAGTGAAGTGCATGCCAGTGCATACTGTGCCATGAACGTGGCCACACCATTGCCCTTGTTGCAAATATTGCTCTTTATATTTAGTTTGAATCTTTGATTCACACAAGTGTAAAGCTGGGTAGGCTAAAAGGCTTAATACTGAACATACCATGCACAGGACATTCAGCAGCTCCCTTGATCTGTGCAGCAAACCATGCACACAGTGAGGAGCAATCAGATTTACTAACAAAGCAACATTAGTGCAGTAAAAAAACAAGGGAGCCACATGGAAGGGAAACTGAAGCAGCACTGCACTGGCTCCTCTCACATTAGTGCATTTGATTGGTAGACCAGAGCTAAATTTTTTAGCCATCTTGGACCTCACTTCCATTTTTCTTGCTGGCAGCTCTGAATCATCTCTCTGCTGCTTCGACTTCAAAACAGGAAAAAGGGAATAGAGTAACCAACCACGGACTCTTGTAAAAATACTCTTGTGCTGGGTCAAATAGCTGAAAAAAAGGGCTTGACTCACACAGCATCTTTCAGTAGGGCTGCAGGGGCAAGCCTGTGGGATCCTGTGGGGCACCAATCTGCTACTCCTTGCTGCAACGATGCATGAAGGGAACATGAAGAAGGTGAAGGGAAGGTGAAGAAACAAAAGACCTGAGAAAAAGAGGAAATTTTGTAACGCTGCTTTAAAATCCTGATGCTACTGACTCGAGTAGAAGACTACCACCAGCAGCAGAAGGGCCACAACTTCACCAGTAGAGTTTGGGCCCCAGCTCTGTTCCAAAGGCCATCAATAGGCTCAGCAGTGCCCCTCAGTGTCTGCTGCTGGGGGAATTCCTAGAGAACAGAGTTGTTTGGCTGCTATGTTCAGCATGGTCCTGGGCTCTGCAATGGAATCCAACCCTACAACCAATGAGGAGGAAGTACTCAGATGAGGCTTAGAGATGCCCCTTTTCAAACAGACACTGTTCATCCTTTGCCTTGGGTTCACAAAAAAGAACTCATTCTCAGTGTCTAGATGATTAATCTGTACATCCACTTTTCCTTTCTTAATGATTTTCTTCTAAATTGAGCAATATGTTAAAGTTAGGTCTCCATACATACCCACTATACTCACTCACTGATAACTGGAGTCAAACAGAAGCACAAAAGGAGGGGGTCAAATAATTCATCACTCGTGTTTTGGCTCTATCTTGCACAGTTCAGAACTATGCAAAGAGTTCAACTGTGTTATGACACATGTAAGAAAATAAAAGGGGGGGAAAAAAAAAAAAAGTGTAAAGTCAGCACGTGATTGGTTTTATTTGGAATACTCCTCCAGATCCTGGGAGCTTCTTTTTCTATGTAATCTAAAATAAACACTGTAATGAAATATAATTTCATAGAATCAGTCAGGGTTGGAAGGGACCACAAGGATCAGCCAGTTCCAACCCCCCTGCCATGCCCAGGGACACCCTACCCTACATCAGGCTGCACACAGCCTCTGCCAGCCTGGCCAAAAACACCTCCAGGGATGTGGCCCCAAACACCTTCCTGCAGGGGCAACCCATTCCAGCCTCTCACCACTCTC
>VWZI01006837.1:802707-821137 GCA_013396835.1 Psilopogon haemacephalus
ACAACAAAAGAACAAAAATTTTTAAATTTTTTTTTTTTTTTTTTTTTTTTTTTCTTTTTTTTTTTTTGACAAACCTGCTTCTTGAGCTATCACCTATTCTGTTAAGGAAGAAAATACTCAAAAAATAAAAAAGTTAAAATTTAATTAAAAGCTTTACTTTTCCGGGAGCAACCTCATAAAACTCTTTTTTTTTTGTTGTTGTTGTTGGTTTTTTGTTTTTTTTTTGTCGTTGTTTTTCGTATGAGCACTTCACTCACTTCACAAAATGAAAAATAAAACAAACTATTTACAAGGTTTCTCTTGCAGTTTGGTCACATTATCTACACACATCTCGCAGAGGATCTTAGGCAAAATAGGGTTTGTGTCTTCTTCTGACGTAGGCTATCAGAGTGATTGCACATTTTCCTTTTACATAATGGCTCTCCTATAGTGCACTGAAGTCAGTGATCACCATCTCAGTTACATTCTCCTTTTAATGTATGGCTCAACAAGGAAATCGACACCACTTCAAACCCCTCCCCACCCCCCCCAAAAAAAAAAATAAAATAAAATCTGAGCGGCTGAATTCCACTACACAATAGTGTGAACTATTCTCGACCTGATTTTCCAGGGAATCCTTTGCCTCACCAGCACAATTAACTCATTGTGCAGAGCAAGGCGGGACCTGTGCAGCCCATTCGCTTGAGCATCAAGGCATCAGTCAAACCTTTTCAACTGGCTTCCCTCTAGTTAGCAGTTCTGTTTTAAAACCTTCATCCCTCCATGGCACAGAAACTCCTCAGCAGGCTGTTACTGCAGCACAGGATCTTTTACATCTATGCTCTATTTTGGCCATGTTCGACGCGATGTTGTTGGCTTCACGAGCAGAGTTTGCTACATACATTCACAGTTTCCAACAGATTGTAATTAGCTTCTCCAGTTGTGCTTTAAAACAAAACAAAACAAAAAAAACCCCAAAAAACCCCAAATCCCAAATATTTTCCAACGCTTAAGTGCAAAGCCAAATGTCCTATGCAGCTACACTTGGTCGCAGAGTTATAAACTCCAGGATTAGGAGGAGAGGCTTCCTCTCACTCTCCATTTTCATCACCTGCTTTTTCAGGGATGACCTCCAGGCTCCGGCGGGGCTTTGAGATTTGTGCATTTTCAGTGCCTGGCTTATTGAGTCCACACGAAAGAGTGGCATAATGGATTTGCTTCAGATTCTCCAGAGCTTCGTTTTTAGCGTATTTGAGAAGATCAGCTTGCCCCTACAAGGAAAGACAAACAGTCACAATGCACCTGGTAACAGGATCCTTTTTCTTTTGACTCTTCTGTTTTTTTCACGTTAATGGCACAAACAAATAAGCACAGCTAAACAGCAAAACCAACCAAAACTCCAAAACCCTGATGACCCAAAACAAAACTTCAAAATTAGATTAATTTGATGTCAGTAAGAACCAAGCTCTTTGCTTTCTCTGGAGCCAACAGGTTGCATAAATAAAGAGAGAGAGGTCATTTCTTCTCAGCAACTTTCGGGAAAGTAATCTGTGCTTTTTTTTTAATCCATGGGGATTATAGAAGTCTGAGCATAGAAAAAAAATGGTGATAGTTGATTTTAATAGAATGGTTTAGGTTGGAAGGGACCTCAAAGATCATTTAATTCCAACCCCCTTACATAGGCAGGGACACCTCCCACTAGAACACTTCAGCATCAGTTGAAATGTTTTGGTGCTTTGGTTCTTAGAGATTTGTTTGTTTTTTTTTCCCCTAGCACTGATTCACTCAGTAGCATGGTAAAGGATTGGTATTTGTCACAGCATGAAATATAGAATCATAGAAATGCTCAGGGTTGGACGGGATCACAAGGATCAGCCAGTTCCAACCCCCCTGCCATGCCCAGGGACACCCTACCCTAGAGCAGGCTGCACCCCAATTACAGGAAAAGCTGCAGTCACCATATAAGACATTATAGGAACTGTCAGTCTCAAGGATCTACAGTACCTGAGGTTGGTTGCTGTTTGTGTTTGTCTGCCCTTCAGTTGGGAATGGCACTGCTGAGGATGTGCTATTTTGGAAGCATCATTTGCTGTGTTGTAAGCTGTGGGGCAGCTCTTACTCAGGAGTGCAGACACAGTGCAATCACTTTGCCCCCTGCTGACCTTTTGCATCTGGTTGTGAACTTCCATGTGTCCAGCAGTTAAGTGTGCTCACCATATACTACAGCCTTGCTCATTCCCTGCAGATGGGCTGGGTAGGGAAACAGGGACTGCAGGAGAGGCAGTCCATAGTCTGCTAATGGGAGACATTACTGTTGTGAGGGCTTTAGTCAAAGAGATGGGATGGCTAAAACTGCAGGACAGAGCCAAAGCACCTCATTCTGGGGCAGTTTATCTTAAAACGTTAATTACTCTTCACAGCAGTTGAGTTTTAAGAGCACAAACAAAGAGGGGCAGAAATAGCACTGAACTGCAAACAAGCCTGTAAAGTTTTTGGCCACCACTACCCTTTTTATCAGTTGCTCCCCAATTTGTGTTTTCATGAACGAGTTGGGGCTGTTCAGTCTGGTGAAGAGAAGGCTCCCAGGTGACCTCCTTGTGGCCTTCCAGTATATGAAGTGGGCTACAAAAAAGCTGGGGAGGGACTTTTTAGGCTATGAAGCAGAGACAGGACTAAGGGGAATGGAGCAAAGCTGGAGGTGGGGAGATTCAGATTGGATGTGAGGAGGAAGCTGTTGAGCATGAGAGTGGTGAGAGGCTGGAATGGGTTGCCCCTGCAGGGAGGTGTTTGGGGCCACATCCCTGGAGGTGTTTTTGGCCAGGCTGGCAGAGGCTGTGGGCAGCCTGATGTAGGGTAGGGTGTCCCTGGACATGGCAGGGGGGTTGGAACTGGCTGATCCTTGTGGTGCCTTCCAACTCTGACTGATGATTCTATGATTCTCACTTTTTTAGCAACTTGGAACAGAAGTGCTGTCCTATGAAGTAAAGCAGTGTTAGCATTTGAGCCACTCAAACTAAACAAATACTGCCTTCTTCAAAGAAATGATGTGTGTCCCCCACCTTTATCCAAGATTAAACACCAAAGTTTCTTTTTCTCATTACAGATCCACAGATTGCATGAGGTTGGAAAGGACCCTCAAAGGTCATCTTGTTCAACCTCTCTGCAGGGAGCAGGGACACCTCCACCTAGATCAGTTTACCAAGTTCATAAACTTCAGCAATAATTTTTTTCTGAGGAAAAGCAGGGCTACTTTATTTTTTTTTTAATAATACTTTTTTTTTTTTTTTCTTCCCCAAGCTGACAAACAACTAAAAGCTAATTTAAAACACTCCAGCAGACTAAATGAGTCATATCTTGAGTGCATCTGTTTCTAGCCCAAGTTCCATTTTACATGGATTTGTGGAGTAGAGCTCTGGAACTTTAATCAAGTTGTTTATTACAGGCAGTGCTGCTAGGAACAGTCCTATTAGTAAGGCTGCCCAAAACTTCTCATTTGCACAAAAACCTGCTTTCAGCTGCTTATGTGCTTGCCAAACTTCAGCTACTTAAACCAGTATTTTCTACGCAGGATTTTTGCCATTAGTAGATTTTATTATTATAACTGCTTAATATTATGCCTTAACCTCATCCATGTGGTTCATTCAGTTCTGAGTATCAAGACAGAAAAATGCTGTCAAGGTTTGGGTTTTTTTAACACTCTTCCACCCTTCTTTGCCCAATCCCACTTGGGGTAGAGATGTGCAATTCAAGAGACTTCATGGACCCAGAGTAGTGGATCCAAATGACAAGCTTTTAACAAACAAAAATCAGATTTTGACTGTGGTTAGAGTACAATCACTCAGAATTTCCTTCTCCATCATTCTTCATCTCTTGACAACTCCAGCAATGTTGCAAGACAATGAATATTCCATTCCCACACAAGAATGAATGTGTGTTAGAAGGAAAAATTGGGGTTTTCCTGCATGGCTTCTCCAAGTTGTCATACCACCAACACTGGGCTGCCAATGCAGCCAGTCCAAAACCCAGCCTGGAGGAGGGGAAGAAAGAGCCTGGGATAGGGACTCTGGTGAGGAGACAGAGGGAGAAAAGGAGAGGGCAAGAGCAATCTCTGGGACTGACCTGTCAACAAGTGAGACCAACCTGGAGTGGTTTAGGTTGGAAGGGACCTCAAAGATCAGCCAGTTCCAAGACCCCTGTGCCATAGGCAGGGACACCTCCCACTAGAACAGGACACTCAAGGACTCATCCAACCTGGCCTTGAACACCCCCAGGGAGGGAGCAGCCACAACCTCCCTGGGCAGTCTGTTCCAGTGTCTCACCACCCTCACTGTGAAGAACTTTCTCCTAACATCCCGTTCAAATCTCCCCTCTGCCAGTTTAAACCCATTCCTCCTCATCCTGTCATTACAAGATCTTGTCAACAGTCCCTCCTCAGCCCTCCTGTAGCCCCCTTCAGATACTGGAAGGCTACTACAAAGTCTCCCCGAAGCCTTCTCTTCTCCAGGCTGCAGAGCCCCAACTCTCAGCCTGTCCTCATAGCAGAGTTGCTGCAGCCCTCTGATCATCTTCGTGGCCTCCTCTGGACTCTCTCCAACACTTCCATGTCCTTCTTGTGTTGGGGGCTGCAGAGCTGCAGACAGTGCTGCAGGTGGGGTGTGAGGAGAGCAGAGCAAAGGGGCAGAATCCCCTCCCTTGCCCTGCTGCCCACAGCTGCTCTTGCTGCAGCCCAGCACACAGTTGCTGTCTGGGCTGTGTGTGCACACTGTTGGCTCATGTTGAGCTTTTCATCCCCCCAGATATTCTTCCTATCTCCCTATCCCAATATGCCTGTGACAATGACTGCTTTGTTTGCTGTTTCATTTAGTTTTGGTGTTTTAATCAACATTTAAAAAAATCTTCTGTTTGTTTGGTACCTTTTTGGCTAACAGAGAGTGGCTTTATACCATAGCTCTTTGCCATGGTTCAGACCCAGCCACTTGCACAACTGCCTCTGATTGGGATGGGAAAGAAAATCATGAGAAATAGGCAAAACCCTGTGGGTTCAGATATGGAGAGTTTAACAGAACAGCACAAAGAAAGAAAAAAAAACCCAAACAGGAATTACAACAATACTAATGAGATAGTGCAGAATGTGAGTGATAGAAAACGCAGCACTGACTGCAGTGGCCCAGCCCAATCATCTGTCCCAAGCATCCAGGCTTGTCCCAGCCAGCTCTTCCCTGCAGAGCAGACATCACATCAGTATGGTGTTGAGTACCCCCTTGGCTGCTTCACCTGCCTATGCTGGCTGTAACACCCCAGCTTCTTGGGAAGGAAAAAAAAAAGGTGTAATTAAAAATTAACCCTTTCCTAGCCAAACTGAGGATGCTCCTGAGCATGCTCCTGAGAGTTAATTAAAAACAAAACCAAAGTGGATCCTATCAGTTCTTATACCTCTGAAATGAGATATCATTTCAGAGTCAATGAGATATAGCATCAACTACCTCAACTATAGCACAACAACCCTAAGCAGTGCTGCAGGCTTGGGGCAGTGTGTCTGGAGAGTTGTCTGGCAGAAAGGGATCTGGGGGCTGTCAGAGACAGGAGCTGAATATAAGCCAGCAGTGTGCACAGGTGGTAAAGAAAGGCAAAGGCATCCTGGCTTGGATTGAAAATGCTGTGGCCAGCAGGAGCAGGGAGGTGATTGTCCTCTTGGACTCTGCTCTGGTGAGGCCACACCTTGAGTACTGTGTTCAGTTTTGGGCACCATGATACAAGAGAGATTGGAGGTGCTGGTCCAAAGGAGGGCAACAAAGCTGGGGAAGGGCCTGGAGAATAAATCTTATGAGGAGTGACTGAGGGAGCTGGGATGGGTAGTGTGAAAAAGAGGAGGCTGAGGGCAGACCTCATTGCTGTCTACAGATATCTGAAGGGACACTGTGGAGAGACTGCTGCTGGGCTCTGCTCACAGGTAGCTGGAGACAGAACAAGGGGGAATGGCCTCAAGCTGGGGCTGGGGAGGTTTAGATTGGACATGAGGAAAAGATTTTTCATGAAGAGAATGGTCAGGCACTGGAATGAGCTGCCCAGGGAGGTGGTGGAGTCACCCACCCTGGATATGTTTAAGGGTGGTCTGGATGTGGTGCTTGGGGCTATGGTTTAAGGTGAATCTTGTAGAGCAGGGTTCTAGGTTGGACTTGGTGATCCTGAGGGGCTCTGCCAACCTGCATGGTGCTGTGATTGCCTTAGCACAGCTCCCTTTACAATCTGGTAGGAATTCACTGAGGATTTTTGTTTAACAGCTTCTTCACTGCAGATGTGAATATGGAAGGAAAACTGTAGGGATGACATTGGAAATAACCACGGGAGCTTTCCACAAAAAAAACCCAAAAACCAAGAAACTGTATCAGTACCAAGTGGGCTTTAGCTCAAGTTCTGAGACCCAAAGCTCTTAGCAGGACATGTAAGGTGCCAGTATTCCTTTCACAGGACCACAGAATGGTCTCAAAATGTTTCTCTTAGCAGTGGCTGTTAGGTACAATGGGACATACTGCAGTGCTCCCTACCCAGCTGGTGTGCTCTGAGTGCTTTTACAGATGCAGAACATAAAGGACATAACTTCCTAACTTCTAAACATGGGTTTAATTGGGAACCAAAATCCCATTAGACCAGCAACATCAAGAGAGGAGGAGTTTCAGATATTCAAACTGAATTGCAACATGGGAGACTTTCAGAGCATCTGCAGGACTAGGCAGCAGCTGTCAGAACCTTTATGAATGCTCTCAGGTGACAACAGTGCTGCCTGAATCCACTTGGAGATTTGGTCTATAAAATTCAGATTATCTATTGAAGAGAAGCACAAGAACCACCTGACAAACTCTGGATTTAGGAATCCCACCTTCATTTTGAGGAATTCCATTGAACTGTGAGTTCAGAAGAGCTTTTTACTGCAACCACCGTTATGTAGTCTCTTACACTGAAGATCCTGAGCCTATGGTGGTTTTTGCTATGCCAGAAAAGTCCATAAACCTGTTACATAAGGTTGTTGTAGGAGTCTGCTGCAACAACACTTGCAGTGATTTTCTTTCTTTGACTGTGTACCCTTCCTGGCAGATAATGTGATCATCTATGTTTAGAAAATATGAGTGCCATCAGTCTGAGTAATAACAATAAATAAATTACCAGCAAATGGTCTTGCAAACTGTCTGAAGGCGAGGACTGTTCTAACAATGTACAGCCTCCAAAATCTCTCTGCTAGCAACAGAGTTCACTACAGCAGACTGCATTTTTAGCAGACTTTTTAGGCTACCAGGTAGTGAGAGGACTAGGGGGAATGGAGCAAAGCTGGAGGTGGGGAGATTCAGAATGGATGTGAGGAGGAAGTTGTTCAGCATAAGAGTGGTGAGAGGCTGGAATGGGTTGCCCAGGGAGGTGTTTGGGGCCAGATCCCTGGAGATGTTTGCAGCCAGGCTGGCTGAGGCTGTGGGCAGCCTGATGTAGGGTAGGGTGTCCCTGGGCTTGGTAGGGGGGTTGGAACTGGCTGATCCTTGTGGTCCTTTCCAACCCTGACTGATTCTGTAATTTACTCTAAATGATGTTCTTAAACAAGTCTCTATGTGCATACACACAGGGTGCATGCAAAAGGCAACGTGTGCATAAACACATAAGACAAACTAGATGGAGGTGCTTCAGCAGAATTCAAACACACTATACTAATAACAAGCACTAATACAATGTGGCTTCAAATTAGGAAAAAACAAAATCCTTTCAACTTGTAATTACAGTGTGTGCATGCACACATACACATAGGTACTTAATAGCTACGTCAGATGTTCTAAACACAGAGTTCCCATAGAACTAAGCTGTCAATTTTCTTATTTTTATCAGACTTTCCATTGCATCAGCTGCAGTCCAAATGTCCCAATTGGTGGTGGTGGTTGGGTAGAATCAATATGTACCTTGAGGGTGACAGGCAGCTCCACCAGTCTGGAGAATAAATCAGCTATGCCATGTGAGCATTTCACAATTGCCGTCTGGGGGAGCTGAGGATGGTGCTCAGGCACAACCATTTAGCACTACTGCTCTGAGCCACACAGCAGTTCCTAAACTACAGCCAAGAGAACATGTGAAATACTCTTTCTGGTCACAAGAAAAACAGAAAGTTAAATCCATCTGAGAATGGCACTGCCTTCGGTGTGTTGGTTGCTCAACTGTCTTGCTTGCTGAATAGCAAAATTTGAGGCCAGTGAACAGAAATTGGTTTATTTTTGTGCTGTTGCAAGGGGAAGTTAATTTGGTGTAGGCAGGGAAATCTTAAGAAGTTCTTCTTAAAGTGGCTCAGGTTGTCCATCTCTCAATCAGTGTTTAACAAACCTGATCATCCACCTTCCATCCCTCTCCTCACAGAGTTTTTATAGCTGGTAAAATGTAACAACGTACCAGGACTTTCTCTAACATCTCCTGTGAGAAGTTTCAACCACAAGCTGGTTAAATACCTTGCCAATTTTAATTTTTTTTAAAATAAACTATTCATTAGAGCACAAATTGCACCTTCCTACAGAAAGGACCTTAATCTGCAAGCAGGGAGAGAACAAGGCTACAGGAGGGCTGGGGAGGGACTGTTCACAAGGTCTTGTAATGACAGGACAAGGGGGAATGGGTTCAAACTGGCAGAGGGGAGATTGAAACTGGATGTTAGGAGAAAGTTCTTCACAGTGAGGGTGGTGAGACACTGGCACAGGTTACCCAGGGAGGTTGTGGCTGCTCCCTGCCTGGAGTTGTTTAAGGCCAGGCTGGATGAGGTCTTGAGCATCCTGATCTAGTGGGAGGTGTCCCTGCCTGTGGCACAGGGGGGTTGGAACTGGCTGAGCTTTGAGGTCTCTTCCAACCTAAACCATTCTATGATTCTAAGTCAACGTTGAAAAGACCTTCTCAATAATCTCTTCAAAAAGGAAGGCCTTCTAGCTTTGTAATCCCTTTAATCCTAAGGAGATGCTCAAGAGGCAGGATGTGCTCTGAAGAGCCAGTTCCTGTGGGTTCCCTCTTTCCTGCCTTATGCAGAAATCACGACTTCACATTTCAGTCGCTCACCAACTGCAAGCCTCCCACCCACCAACCCTTATGTTCTGAATGGGAAGTCAAGATGAAGCAAAGGTACTGCTGTTTCAGGCAGCAGCAAACAGATTTGCCCATGCAAGCTGCTGACACCTCTGACAGAAAAGTGAGGAGGGATAAGAACTCCCTCCTTTGACATTTGCCCAAACCCTCTCTTTCCACTAGGGAGCACGGAAATGGTACTTGACACATAGAATCAGTCAGGGTTGGAAGGGACCACAAGGATCAGCCAGTTCCAATCCCCCCCTGCCATGCCAAGGGACACCCTACCCTACATCAGGCTGTCCACAGCCTCTGCCAGCCTGGCTGCAAACACCTCCAGGGATGTGGCCCCAAACACCTCCCTGGGCAACCCATTCCAGGCTCTCACCACTCTCATGCTCAACAACTTCCTCCTCACATCTGATCTGAATCTCCCCACCTCCAGCTTTGCTCCATTGCCCCTAGTCCTCTCACTACCTGAGAGCCTAAAAAGTCCCTCCCCAGCTTTTCTTTCAGATCCTGGAAGGCCACAAGAAGGTCACCTGGGAGCCTCCTCTTCTCCAGCCTGTACAGCCCCAACTCTTTCAGTCTGTGCTCACAGCAGAGGTGTTGCAGCCCTCTGAGCATCCTCGGGGCCCTTCTCTGCACACCTCCAGCATCTCCACATCCCTCTTGTCCCAGGGGCTCCAGAACTGGATGCAGTACTCCATATGGGGTCTCACCATGGTAGAGTAGAGAGGGAGAATCACCTCCCTGGCCCTGCTGGCCACACTGCTCCTGGTGCAGCCCAGGCTCTGGTTGCCTTTCTGGGCCATACACTGTCAGTGACAGTCTGGTCTTTTCACCTACAGGCAGAACCTGCACACATACTCTTAGAACGTATTAACTGTGCACACTGCAGCAAACATCAGACCTCTTTTTGATCCTCCTCCTGCACTAGATTTTTTCAGAACAACTTTAGGGGCACCCCTTTACTCTGCTCTTGTCAGATCCCACCTGGATTACTGTGTGTAGTTCTGAAGCCCCCAGCACAGGAAGGACATGGAACTGCTGGAGAGAGTCCAGAGGAGGGCCACAGAAACGATCAGAGGGATGGAGCAGCTCTGCTACAAGGACAGGCTGAGAGAGTTGGGGCTTTTCAGCCTGGAGAAGGCTTTGAGGAGACCTTATAGTAACCTTCCAGTATCTGAAGGGGGCTACAGGAGGGCTGGGGAGGGACTGTTCACAAGGTCTTGTTATGACAGGACGAGGGGGAATGGGTTCAAACTGGCAGAGGGGAGATTTGAACGGGATGTTAGGAGAAAGTTCTTCACAGTGAGGGTGGTGAGACACTGGAACAGACTGCCCAGGGAGGTTGTGGCTGCTCCCTCCCTGGAGGTGTTTAAGGCCAGGCTGGATGAGGTCTTGAGTGACCTGTTCTAGTGGGAGGTGTCCCTGCCCATGGCACAGTGGGGTTGGAACTGGCTGATCTTTGAGGTCCCTTCCAACCTAAACCATTCTATGGTTCTAAGTCACACTGTGAAACCCTAACTGCTGAAATCGACATGGAAAGCTGGAGAAATGCAGGTGCATTACTGCTTTTCTGGAGCAGTTCACTGTAAGAGGAGACAGCAGGGAATTCTATTTTCGATAACAACTAAACATGAAAAAAAAAAAAAAAAAGCACGTGGGAGAAAATAAGTTTCTTTAGAATTAAAATAGACTTTAATGTAGTGATGAAATAGTTGATTGAGTGGGAGAGAAGCACTCATCAGTGGATGTAAACACAAAGCTTGAGTAATTTGGGCTGCAAGGATAGCGTCAGGAGAATAAATTAGAGACAAATTTTTGCTCCCTGTATAAATTTATGTACTCTGCTGAGATGAAAGGCCAGTGATAAGAAACTCAAACTTTTCCACATCCTGCTTTCTTAAGGGTCCCTGCCTGAAAGCTTTTTTTATACTGCATCACTCATTTTTTGTGTCATAGAATCATAGAATGGTTTAGGTTAGAAGAGACCTCAAAGCTCAGCCAGTTCCAACCCCCCTGTGCCATAGGCAGGGACACCTCCCACTAGAACAGGTAGCTCAAGACCTCATGCAGCCTGGCCTTGAACACCTCCAGGGAGGGAGCAGCCACAACCTCCCTGGGTAACCTGTGCCAGCATCTCACCACCCTCACTGTGAAGAACTTCCTCCTAACATCCAATTTAAATCTCCCCTCTGCCAGTTTAAACCCATTACTCCTCGTCCTATCATTACCAGATGTGTTCAAGGCCAGGCTGCATGAGGTCTTGAGCTACCTGTTCTAGTGGGAGGTGTCCCTGCCTATGGCACAGGGGGGTTGGAACTGGATGAGCTTTGAGATCTCTTCCAACCTAAACCATTCTATGATTCTATGAACTTACTCTAGTCTGGATCACTAATCTATTTTGTATGTATCATTCATCACCATTCAACAGGTTGCCCAGGGAGGCTGTGGATGCCTGTTTGCTGGAGGCTGGATGTGGCCTTGAGCAACCTGTCCTAGTGGAAGGTGTCCCTACCATGGCAGGGGGGATTTAAACTAGATGACCTTTAAGGTCTTTTCCAACCCAAACCACTCCATGACTCATCTCTAACTGCAGTACCAACAGCTTGCCTTTTGTTTTCAGGAACTGCCTTTTGTTTCCAATAACTGCCTTCACCTTTACACTCCTGTACCCTTTCAAATCCCAGCTCTGGCACTGCTTCCTTTCAGCCCAGTGGGCCTCAGAGAAATCAATACTCAACACTTCACCCATGTAGTCAGGATTACAGTGGATCCTGTTAATGCAAAAAGGTTGCAAAAAGAAAAGGTGAAACTAAAGGAAACGACACCTGTCAATAACAGAAAAGAAGAAAAAAAATCACGTTCAGAATTTGCTGCTTTCAAGTTACACAAACTAAACTAAATACGGTTATGGAGGTGAAGAAATCCAGATGAACTGTCCAGTAATAATACTAGAATATCAGTTATGAATAGAAAAAATACAGTAACTGGGCAAAAGAAGACACATTACCTTTAGAATTGTAATGTTCCATGTGAAACTTTCCACGGATTTCTGCAATTTTCTTTCTTTCAAGCCCTCTCTTGCTCCTATGTTATGCAGATTTTCATGAAACTCCATTGCTGTGGAGAACAAAAGAGGAGCATGTTAGCTATTTTAATACTAATAAGGCAAAAGCACAGCAAAAAAAGCCTCAGAAAATTTATTCTTCAAGCACAAATATGTCTGATCTAGTCATGTGCAGCATTATGCAACATGATAATACACACAAACCTCTCTCCAGCCAAAATCCACACTCAAGTACCTGTTGGGTCACTGCCTGGAACCAAGCAAATATTTACTACACAAAAAGACTCTTTTAAGCACAACTGAATTGATTGTGCCATAGGTAAAAATCTTTCTGTGAGTTGCTACAGGAGGGAAACAGTAAGTTAATGGAACACTTTATTCCCCAAAATTCATTTTGAGCCTTGCTCTTCTATGCACTAAATTCACATCACAGTGGTCCAGCTAACAGCTTATATGCCGGGGCCAGCACAGAAAAGAATCTTTTCACCTTACCCTTGAGTAGGAAAAGAGTAACTGTGAAGGAAGGGTGCCAAGTGAACTGTCAAGGGCATTTTACCACATCTGTGGAGACTACTCTGTCCACAAAACCTGCATCTGACAAACTCCAAACCAAAAGCTTTTGGCAAAATTCAGTTTACCTTGACCTAAGCATTGAGTAAAGTGACCAAAAATTTACAACAGAATAGAATAAAGCCAGGTTGGAAGAGACCTCCAAGATCATCCAGTCCAACCTAGCACCCAGCCCTAGTCAATGGCACTAAATGTCCCATCCAGGCTTTGCTTGAACATCTCCAGGGATGGGGACTCCACCACCTCCCGGGGCAGCCCATTCCAATGCCAATCTCTCTCTCTGGGAAGAACTTCCTCCTAACATCCAGTCTAGACCTCCCCTGGCACAACTTGTGACTGTCCCCCCTCCTTCTGTTGCTGGTTGCCTGGGAGAAGAGCCTGACCCCACCTGGCTACAACCTCCCTTTAGGTAGTTGTAGACAGCAATGAGCTCTGCCCTGAGCCTCCTCTTCTCCATGCTAAGTTTTAACTTAGCACACTGCCCAGAAACAAGAAAAACAATTTTTCATGCAGTTGTTACAATTCATATAAAAACAAAATTTAAATAATTTCCTGCCATAGGTACACACATCAGCCCAACACTGATTATAGCAACTCTTCTGTGGAAGTCATACATGAAATTCTGCTCTCAGTCTCATTCATAGAGGGCATTTTGAGGGCAGAAGTTGGCAGGTGCTGGCGACTTGCAACTACGAATCAAGTTACAGCTCAAGTACAAATTGGGATTTTAACTGCCTGAGACCTTCTACTTGCCCAGTGAGCATGCATGCTTCAAAATTTACATGTAATCAACTATCATGGATTATCACATGAGTGTGAGCTGGCTGTCAATTCTAGATTAGGTTGACTTGGAAGGACATTATAGCATCTGTTCTTCACAATCTCTCTACTCCACGCTCATGTCTCATTACAAGAAAGAAATATGGCTGAATGTTTTCCATTGTACCCTCCCTCACCTTACTCTTATTTGTACATATACAGATATTTTCCAAATTATTCATAAAGTCATTTGAAAGAACTCTTCTTTTCAGCCTTTCTTACTAATTTACATTTTATGAGAAGGACAATAAATGGCAAACTAAACTACTATGGTTTTGGTTGGTTGGGGTTTTTTTTTTGGTAACAATTCTCCATAGCTCTGCCTCCAGAGGGAATGGTTTTAATCTGAGGGAAATAGGTTTAGACTGGATCCTACAAAGAAGTTTTTCAATAGGAGGGTGGTGAGACTCTGAAATAGGCTGCCCAGGGAGGTTGTGGCTGCTTTCCTCCCTGGAGACATTCAAGCTACTCATGTAGCTGAGTCTAGCTGCGAGACCTATTGCCCATGGCAGGGACGTTGGAGTAGATGATCTCCAAGATCCCTTCCAACCTAAGCCATTCTATGATTCATAGCCTCTTTCCCTATAACAGATTTGTAACCAGATACAAAGGTGAGGCTCATTCATCTATCATTGTTTCCAAGTATCCACTTCCTCTTCACACAATCCATAAAACATAAACTCTCAATATGGAATATGCTTATAAACAGATCCATATTTACATTCCATTTCTAATGCCACCACAAAAGTGCAGATTTTCTAATCTGTACTATGAATTCTGAGACTATACAGCTAAAGTTTTGGAGCTTTGGATCTCATTCCCATCTTTATAAACTGTGTCCTTCAAATCCAGGGGTGCTGGTGATCAATAATAACTTGGAACTGAAGCCACCCAAAGAGAAATGAAGAACAATGATGCTCTGTAGATTTCAGATTATCCTTACATAGATATGAAACCAAGAGTATCTCAAACATGGAGACAGTGGTAACCACATTCTGCTAGCCAGAAGAGCTCTTTTCTGGTTCACCAACTACCTTCTGTAGTCACAGGCTCACAGGGTGTTAGGGGTTGGAAAGGACCCAAAGAGATCACCAAGTCCAACTCCCCTGCCAGAGCTCAGGTCACACAGGAATGCATCCAAACAAGCCTTGAAAGGCTCCACAGAAGGAGACTCCACAACCTCTCTGGGCAGTCTGTGACAGTGCTCTGGGACCCTTCCAGTCACGAAGTTGCCTCTTGTGTTGAGCTGCAACCTCCTGTGCTGCAGCTTCCATCCACTGTTCCTTGTCCTATCCCAGGGAGCAAGTGAGCAGAGCCTGTCCCCCACCTCCTGACCCCCAGCCCTCAGATAGTTATAAACATTGATTAAATCTCCTCTCAGTCTTCTCTTCTGCAGACTAAGCAGCCCCAGGTCCCTTAGCATCTCCTCCCCAGGCAGTGCTCCAGTCCTCTCAGCATCCTTGCAGCCCTCCCCTGGACCCTCTCCAGTAGATCCCTGTCCCCCTGAAACTGGGGAGCCCAAATCTGAAGGCAGTGCTCAAGATGAGGTCTCACCAGTCACTTCCTTCTTTTCTTACCCTCATGTTTTGTTACATTTCTGTTCTGTTAAGGCCATTTCACTCAAGCTAAACATTTCTGACTGTTACCAGCAGCAGCTCAGTGCCCTTATTCAGAAAACGAAACTGAGTCAGTGTCCTAGGAGGGCACAGACGTGCAAACCCTGGGCAAACAACTGCCTCCTGCTTAAACAGCACCAGCCACACCCCCATCATCAACATCTCTGCTCAACTGCACAGGACAACTCCTTCTTACCACAATAAACTAAAGCTATCCTAACTCTTCAATAAATAACCAGGGAGAAGTAGATGTGAGTTTTATTTCTGTTTCTATTACTATTTTGACTGACAAATTGGAACGGATTCTTGCACCTCAGTTTTTTCCAGAATAAATGGTATTTGCTACACAATATACAACTCCTTCTTACCACAATAAACTAAAGCTATCCTAACTCTTCAATAAATAACCAGGGAGAAGTAGATGTGAGTTTTATTTCTGTTTCTATTACTATTTTGACTGACAAAATAGGATTCTTGCACCTCAGTTTTTTCCAGAATAAATGGTATTTGCTACACAATGTACAGGTGACTTAATTTGAGAGTGTGAATGCAGCACAGAGTTCAGCTGTTGACTCTTACTATTCCATTTCTTATGTCCCTTCTCGGTCTCCTTGCATTTTGCCTTGGCACTATCTCATGCATTGAGAGTGGCAAAGTAAGGACAAAAATGTTCAATTCCAAATTGAAACTGACTTCTAAGAAGAGAACAGAAAAAGAGGGAAAAAAGGATGAAAGAGCTTTTCATTTAGAGCTAGATTAATGAAATGAAAAATATGCCCACATGAATTCATGTAGAAGTGTCATTAAGATACGCTTCCCAAAAAACAAAAAAAAAAAAGCTGAATATTGTCTTTTTTAAAATAAACACATAGGATTTTCCATATCCTTGCAAACAAAAATTCAGCTCTTGCTCTCCACAAGCAAATCACTTTTACGACATTTAATTACTTCTAGAATTATTAGTCCATTAGTAAACTTGAACTGCCTGAGAGCTCCTGGATGATAAGACATACTACTAACTTGATTTACCACCCTTAATATGCTTCTGCATACACCACCTGCTTAATCCTGAAAGCACAACTTACTCGTGCTCCATTTACAGTGGTAGATGCTACAAAGGATATCACCCTCAAGTTCCTGAGTGATCACAAAGATTATTTAGGATGTGTGCTCTTCTTGTGCTCACAGAGAACGTCCTGGGCTGCACCATTTATAGTGGTAGATGTTACAAAGGATATCACCCTCAAGTTCCTGAGTGATCACAAAGATTATTTAGGATGTGTGCTCTTCTTGCATTCAGTGAGAATGCCCTGGGCTGCACCATTTATAGTGGTAGATGTTACAAAGGATATCACCCTCAGGTTCCTGAGTGGTCACAAAGATTATTTAGGATGTCTGCTCTTCTTGTGCTCACAGAGAACGTCCTGGGCTGCACCATTTATAGTGGTAGATGTTACAAAGGATATCACCCTCAGGTTCCTGAGTGATCACAAAGATTACATAGGATGTCTGCTCTTCTTGCATTCAAAGAGAACGTCCTGGGTTTTCACTTGTGCCACTGTGTAAGTATTTTTCATCTATAATGAAAGTATTGTTGAGTCTCGAGCCAGAAGTCTTAGCTATAATAATTTCTTTTTTTTAATTGATGCATCAGCTTTGCTAAAATTCTTCCTAGCATGGAATCATTGAGCTTGGAAAGCATCTCTGGAGATGAAGTCCAACTGCCTTATTCAAAGCAAGGTCAGGTAGAGCAGTTTGTCCAGGACTGTGTCTAGCTGGGTTCTGAACATCACCAAGGTGCAAGATTCCACAACCTCTTTAGGCAACCTTTTCCAGTGTTTGGCCACCCAAGATTCCCACTGAGCCTTCTTCCCTTCAGCTCTCTCAGTCTCTTTCCATGCTCCAGTCCATTTACAAATAATTTTTGTGGCCCTTGCTGGACCCTCACTGATAAGTATTTGTCTCATACACAGGAGTCCATACCTGTATGCAGCAGTGGAGATGTGACCTCACTGATGCAGACTAGAGGGGAAGAACCAACTCCTTCTTGCTTCTGGCAATGCACCTTCTTAGATACATTCAACTTCTTGTTGAACAACTTGCCCACCAGGACACCCAGGGTCCTTTCTCCGCAGCACCTGTCAGCCAGTCAGCATCCATCCAGCCTGCACTGGCAGGTGCATGGAGACATTCCTCTGCAGGTGTAGGACCTGACACTTCCCTTTGCTGAACCCTTTTCATGGGGTTCCCATCTGGCCATTTCTCCAGCTTGTCAAAGTCTCTCTGAGTAACAGCACAACTGCTTGTTGTAGCCATTGTCCTCCAAATTTACTATCTTCTATCACCTTGTGAGAATAAGCTCTAACCCTATCAGCAAGGTCAGAATCACAGAATAGTTTAGATTGGAAGACACCTCAAAGATCATCCAGTTCCAACCCCCCTGTGCTATAGGCAGGGACACCTCCCACTAGATCAGGTCGCTGAAGACCTCATCCAGCCTGGCCTTGAACACCTCCAGGGAGGGAGCAGCCACAACCTCCCTGGGCAGTCTGTTCCAGTGTCTCACCACCCTCACTGTGAAGAACTTTCTCCTTCCTCCAAGATGTTCAGTAGCTCCAGTATCAACCTCTGGAGCACACCACTAGTGACCATCCTGCACGTGGACTTTATGCTGCTGATCACATTGCTTGGAGCTAGTAACACACACTACAGAATTTGTCTTTCAACCATACAACCATACTGATTATAAAACTTAGTACTGACTCTACTTTTCTTTAAATGCCTGCTTGTGGGTAGGTTGAAACTGTTGCAGATCAGCAATTTCTATGATGCAAACCCATTAAATGTTGCTCAATGTCCAGTGTTAAGAGGTAATGCAGCTATGCCATGAGCAGATGCCATCGTTTCAATGCAGTGGCTTCCAATCAATATCAAGACTCGCTGATGTGTGGCAGGACTTCAGAAGGCATGGATTAACAAGGTTCTGCTGTGTAAACTCCACAGTACCCAGACCATGAACACTGCAAATTTTCTTTCGGGGTTAGCTACAAAAATTCTGGGCAAAACTGATCTAGTCATTCCCCTTCATTGCTTAAATGAAAACTTCATTGGACATATACATACTCAGGCAAAAGCACTTCTCAAGATACAATTATAAAAATTCCTTTTCCCCTATTAATGGATTATCTAATCTGTACATAGCATACAACACAATATTATTTTTCTGTGCTTTATTTTGGAGGATTCTGTGCAAAAAAAAACCAAACCCACCCCCCCGCAAAAAAAAAAAAAAAAA
>VWZI01006837.1:821154-858001 GCA_013396835.1 Psilopogon haemacephalus
ACACAAAAAAAAAAAAAAAAAAAACCACCAAAAAGCCAACAGTGCAGATAACAGGAAGAAATAGTCAAAGAAATAGCTTCAGTTGTCAACTACCAAGAAATATTTGCAGTGGTTGTATGGCTGTGCTAATCTTTTTTCTGCATAGAGTTTGGGTGTGACTTCTTTCCAACTGTGCACTGTGTTTATCTTTGACAGCATCCAGAACATCCAGAAATTCCCTTTCATAGAATCATAGAATTAGTCAGGGTTGGAAGGGACCACAAGGATCAGCCAGTTCCAACCCCCCTGCCATGCCCAGGGACACCCTACCCTACATCAGCCTGCCCACAGCCTCTGCCAGCCTGGCTGCAAACACCTCCAGGGATGTGGCCCCAAACAGCCCATTCCAGGCTCTCACCACTCTCATGCTCAACAACTTCCTCCTCACATCCAATCTCAATCTCCCCACCTCCAGCTTTGCTTCATTCCCCCTAGTCCTGTCACTACTTGTACCTGTACTCTACTTCTGACACCAGCAAAGAACTGCTTTGCAGGACACATTTGCAAACGCAGACATTTCATGTTTTTCACTCCTTGCATTATTAAATAAACTAAGTCTCCACTGGTTTAGTCACTGCACAGGCAGAATAAATAAGAAGAATCTACGCTCCAACCACTTAGAATCCAAGTATAAGGGAAAAAGAGAACAGATGGGTAAAGAAAGAGTGGGGAGTGCAAGGAAGCAATGAAAACTATTTTGGTGAAGGTGGTAGGAGGATGTGTCGATCTAGCTGGATTTGTTGGATAATTTTAAAGCCCAATTCAAAGGAAGCAGCCTGGTGGATGTTTACAGTGAGACTGTGGGGCAACAGGATGGCAAGCATGACGATGGCTGACTATCCATCAGGCAGCAGAAACTCCTGCTACCAAATGAGCAAAGCAAGAAAAAGTAAAATCAGCTCAGTCCTGACGTACAACGAGGGAAAAAAAACCACAGAAGTTAATAGAGGGACAGACATCACCAAAAATACAGGCAGGAAAATGACATATGTAGAATTGTAGAATCAGTCAGGGTTGGAAGGGACCACAAGGAGCAGCCAGTTCCAACCCCCCTGCCATGCCCAGGGACACCCTACCCTACATCAGGCTGCCCATAGCCTCAGCCAGCCTGGCCTCAAACACCTCCAGGGATGTGGCCCCAAACACCTCCCTGGGCAACCCATTCCAGGCTCTCATCACTCTCATGCTCAACAACTTCCTCCTCACATCCAGTCTGAATCTCCCCACCTCCAACTTTGCTCCATTCCCCCTAGTCCTGTCACTACCTGAGAGCCTAAAAAGTCCCTCCACAGCTTTTCTGTAGGCCCCCTTCAGACAGTAGAAGGCCACAAGAAGGTCACCTGGGAGCCTGCTCTTCTCCAAACTGCACAGCCCCAACTCTTTCAGTCTGTCCTCCTAGCAGAGATGCTGCAGCCCTCTGAGCATCCTTGTGGCCCTTCTCTGGACACTCTCTAGAATGTCCACATCCCTCTTGCAATAGGGGCTCCATCACTGGATGCAGTACTCCAGGTGGGGTCTCTCCAGGGCAGAGTAGAGGGGGAGGATCCCCCCACCTCGCCCTGCTGGCCATGCATATAACAAAACTGCAATGGTCAATCTCAGAGAGGAAGAGTGTAGCTGAGATTCTAGGACATCAGAGCATGAACAAGAGCTACACAGAATCACACAACAGTAGAGGTGAGATTGGACTTCTAAAGATCATTTAGTCCAACCTCCCTGCTATAGTAGCTTCACCTAGCTCAAGCTGCACAGCAACGTGCCCTGGTGGGTTCTAAAGGTTTCCAGAGAAGGACACTCCACAACCACTCAGGGCAGCCTGTCCAGTGTTCCATCACCCTCACACCAAAGAAGTTTTTTCTTTTGTTGATGTACAACTTCCTGTGTTCTACTTTCTACCTGCTGCTCACTGGGAACCACTGAAAAGACTCTGGCCCCATCCTCACTCATGATTTGTCCCCTTGACCATTCAGTGAATACATGGAATATCACATGCCCTTGTGAGGGCAACTCACACCCAACTGAATGCCTCAGGTGTGGTTCTTGCTTTTAACCACTGAGGAGCTCAGGCAGCACTTCTAAAGTAAAATAAAGCAATGGAAGATTCAGACAAGAAGTACAAGAATGATTTTGAGTTGGGTATAAAGGAGGTTAGGAACGGGTAAGGTTACCTGGACATTCAAATTCTTTAGAGAAGGCAGAGAAGTATTTCAGTCTCTAACACATTAAGAGTACGAATTAGACTACCTTTAAATTCCCTTTATCACCTACACTTTGTTTCCTTACAAGATCTTTGGCTGAATAGCAATAAAAACAACAACAAAAAGGTACTGCAATGATTTTGAAATTATGTAATTTTTCCCCCCCTTACTCTGTTAAGAACTGAGAAGCACATTGAGATCAAAGCAATATAATGTTCCCATATCTTTTCATCAATTGACCTATCTAAAATGCTTTCAAGAGCTATTTAATTAAGAAGATAATGTGTTGAGGTCAAATTAATATGCTGATATGAAGAAATCAGAAAAAGGTTTTTTTTTTTTACATGGTTTTATTTTAAAGAGGCAAAACGAGGGAATTTTACAGCTAAATGTTCTTAGAGAATATTAATAGCAAAAGACCTGAATTCTAAAAGAAGCAATCTCAAAAATGGTATCTTTGCTGATTCAATAAGTCATCAACATAGCTAAGAAACAATGGTAGACTTCTTAGTGATCCATTTTAAAGGGAGTCAAATGTCTTATTATTACACTTAAGTTACATAATGGTTTAATACAGCAATTCCACTTTGTCTGTTTAATAGAATTGTCTTACAAGATTGAACAGAACAGAACAGAATAGAAGAATATAATAAGCCAGGCTGGAAGAGACCTCCAAGATCATCCAGTCCAACCTATCACCCAGCCCTAGCCAATGGCACTAAGTGCTCCATCCAGGCTTTTCTTGAACACCTCCAGGCATTGTGACTCTACCACCTCCCTGGGCAGCCCATTCCAATGCTAATCAACTCTCCCTATTAAAAACTTCTTAATATCCATCCTGTACCTAATTTTTCCTTTTCATTTTATTTCCTTTCTGGCTTTGCATCAGTGAAATGGATGGAATAGTAGAATAGAATCAGCCAGGTTGGAAGAGACCTCCAAGATCATCCAGTCCAACCTAGCACCCAGCCCTACCCAATCAACCAGACCATGGCACTAAATGCCCCATCCAGGCTTTGCTTGAACACCTCCAGGGACGGGGACTCCACCTCCTCCCTGGGCAGCCCATTCCAATGCCAATCACTCTCTCTGGGAAGAACTTCCTCCTAACATCCAGCCTAGACCTCCCCTGGCACAGCTTGAGACTGTGTCCCCTCCTTCTGTTGCTGCTTGCCTGGGAGAAGAGCCCAACCCCACCTGGCTACAACCTCCCTTTAGGTAGTTGTAGACAGCAATGAGGTCACCCCTAAGCCTCCTCTTCTCCAGGCTAGACCAACTCCAGCTCCCTCAGCCTCTCCTCACAGGGCTGTGCTCCAGGCCCCTCATGACAAGAACTTACTGCTTAATGGCAGCTTCAGTGTTTCTTTTTATTTATCAGACTTTTCACTCTGAGGCATAGAGCAAGAAAGCCCAGACAAGAGTGTAATTTTACTCATAATTAAATAGAGTAGAGCATCTCCTGAGATCATCAGACCAGTTAGTCATATGAAAATCTTCTAAACCCATGGATATTAAAAGGTAATTCAGTTCAGCTCATTCATCTTTAAAAACGCCTTGACCCTGCAAGGCTGAAGCTGCTCTAAATAGCACAATCTATTGCATAATCCATACTTGGGCCTATGTCATCATGCTGGAGATTTCTCATTTAAATGAAATCAAAATCAGCACTATTTTAACATGGGCTTTAAATCCTAAGCATTGTTACAACCCATGCAATTCAAATAAAATAAGGCACATGGAAGTTTACTGCAACCTGTATCAGCTAGTAGAAAGCAAAGTTTTCCAAAGGGCAACATTTCTAAAATGCAAGGTAAAGCAGGCAAATAGCTTTTGCCTTATATCTAAACATCTTGAGATCATAGAATCATGGAATCAGTTAGGGTTGGAAGGGACCACAAGGAGCAGCCAGTTCCAACCCCCCTGCCATGCCCAGGGACACCCTACCCTAGAGCAGGCTGCCCACAGCCTCTGCCAGCCTGGCCAAAAACACCTCCAGGGATGTGGCCCCAAACACCTCCCTGGGCAACCCATTCCAGGCTCTCACCACTCTCATGCTCAACAACTTCCTCCTCACATCCAGTTTGAATCTCCCCACCTCCAGCTTTGCTCCATTCTCCCTAGTCCTGTTTGGGGTTTTTTAGGTACTTTTTGAGTAAATAAACTCCATTAATCAAGTTCAGGGAAATAAAAAAGTAGTAAGTTCTCTGTAACATTTATATATTCCAGTAATTACAACAATTTCTTCTGTTAATTTTTTTGTTTCTTTTTGTTTGTTTGTTTTGGGGGTTTTTTGGTTTGTTTGGGTTTTTTAAGGTATTTTGGAGTAAATAAACTCTATTAAAGAAGTTCAGGAAAATAAAAACGTAGTAAGTTCTCTGTAGCTCAGAGAACTCCTTTTATATTACAATAATTACAACAATCTCTTCTGTTGCCTTTTTTTGTTTGTTTTTGTTTGTTTGTTTGTTGGTTTGGTTTTTTGTTTATTTGTTTGGGGGTTTTTTTTGTTTTGGTTTGGGATTTTAAAGTATTTTTTGCTATTTTTTGAGTAAATAAACTCCATTAATGAAGTTCAGGGAAATAAAAACGTAGTAAGTTCTTTGTAGCATTTATATATTCCAGTAATTACAACAATCTCTTCTGTTGCTTTTTTTTGTTTGGTTTTGTTTGTGTGGGGTTTGGTTTTTGGTTTTGTTTTTTTTTTAGGTTTGAGGTTTTTTAGGTGTTTTTTGAGTAAATAAACTCCATTAATGAAGTTCAGGGAAATAAAAACGTAGTAAGTTCTTTGTAGCATTTATATATTCCAGTAATTACAACAATCTCTTCTGTTGCTTTTTTTTGTTTGGTTTTGTTTGTGTGGGGTTTGGTTTTTGGTTTTGTTTTTTTTTTAGGTTTGAGGTTTTTTAGGTGTTTTTTGAGTAAATAAACTCCATTAATGAAGTTCAGGGAAATAAAAACGTAGTAAGTTCTTTGTAGCATTTATATATTCCAGTAATTACAACAATCTCTTCTGTTGCTTTTTTTGTTTGATTTTTTGGTGGGTTTTTTTTTTTTGTGGATTTTTTTTTTTTGAGTAAATAAACTCCATTAATGAAGTTCAGGGAAATAAAAACATAGTAAGTTCTTTGCAACTTTTTTTTTTTTTTAAATAGCTTGTACTTACCTGCTTTCTGACACTGTACTATCTTCTCATATAAGCTATCTGTATTTTCAACTAGAGTCCTGATGGTCTGAATCATCTGTAAAGAAATGACACAGAAATATCAGTAAAATCTGTTTTTTACTGAAATGGTTTAATCTGTAGATGTTCACATTTGAACTCAAGTCAATACTTTTGTTAACAAAATTAATACAGTAATTTTCCTGACCACAATCAGGCAGAGAAGAGCTCTTAGTGTGGCTTGGGCAAGATCATGTTTCCTCTTCCTCACCCTTCCAATGTAGAGGATGATGATCATTCACCATCCAGTGCTTCCTTTTTTTCTAGGCATCATCCCATTTGTTTTCTACATTATCTCCTCTATATTTTCCCCCTTCAATGGCTTGACCTGTACATATGTACAAGACAAAGCACTCTATGGAGGAAAACAAATCACTTGAGGCTGGTACCTGATCTTTCTTTTTACAGCTTTTCATGGAAGCTGTAAAGGTAGGTAGTGAGATGTAAGGATTTTGCTTTGCATCTCACCCACTGACATTTCTGGTATCCTCTCAGCAGACAGACTTCTCATCACTAAAACAACAACTAAAAATTGATGTGTTCCTGATGTGGGTGTTCATGTAGAACTTTATTTTCCTTTTTAGACCATAACTGACCCAGCTGTTAAGCTGCATGATAAATACTTCAGCTTGTCCATTTTTAACTGGGTTAATATCCATATTTGTTCGAGCAAAAACTGCCTATAAATAGGATAATGGAGCTTAATAATAAGGTGTAATAAATTCAAGACAACTATTTTAAGAAGAAGCATACTTAAATAAGAGGATACTACATTTCACCCAGATTGGTTTCTATAGGAGCACTGCAAACTGACTGTGTCTGTTATGAGCAGGAATGTTCCACGTTACAGGAATAAAAAAGAACCACCAAACCTCTCTAAAACTTTTCCTCAGAGAAGTAATACTTTCAGAGGCATGACTACACGTATTAGAAGGACCCTTCTCCAGCTGAGCAACATTGAGGCTGTTTTCCCTGAGGCATAAATCAATTCAGGGAAGCATCCATCAATTTGGAGAAGCAGGCAAGTAAAGCCTCAGGTGTGCAAGTGAGGAAGAGGAACACCTGCAGAGATGGAAACTGCTCTACAGACTTCTATAATTTCCATCTACGAAAAAAAAGTCTGGTTTATGTCATAACCCCCCTGTGCCATAGGCAGGGACACCTCCCACAAGATTAGGTCACTCAAGACCTCATCCAGCCTGGCCTTGAACACCTCCAGGGAGGGAGCAGCCACAACCTCCCTGGGCAACCTGTGCCAGTGTCTTACCACCCTCACTGCAAACAACTTCCTCCTAACATCCCATTTAAATCTCCCCTCAGCCAGTTTGAACCCATTCCTCCTCATCCTGTCATTACAAGACCTTGTCAATAGTCCCTCCCCAGCCTTCCTACAGGCCCCCTTCAGATACTGGAAGGTTGCTATAAGGTCTCCTCAAAGCCTTCTCTTCTCCAGAATGCAGAGCCCCAACTCTCTCAGCCTGTCCTCACAGCAGAGCTGCTGCAGCTCTCTCAGCATCTTGGTGGCCTCCTCTGCACTGGCTCCAACACTTCCATGTCCTTGTGTTGAGGGCTGCAGAGCTGCACACAGTGCTGCAGGTGAGGTGTGAAGAGAGCAGAGCCAAGGGGCAGAATCCCCTCCCTTGCCCTGCTGCCCACAGCTGCTCTTGCTGCAGCCCAGCACACAGTTGCTGTCTGGGCTGCACTCACACTGCAGCCTCATCTTGAGTTTTGCATCACCCCAGACCCCCAGGGCCTGTTCCTCAGGGATGCTCTCAGCCATTCCCCACCCAGCCTGGAGTTGTGCTTGGGATTGCACCCACCCAGGTGCAGGAGCTTACACTTGGCCTTGTTGAATGCCATGAGGTTGGCCTGGGCACAGGTCCCTCTGGATGGATCCCTGCCCTCTAGCAAGTCTCCTGTGCCACACAGAATGTCTCAGGTGAGACTACAAAACTTATTCTGACATACTGCACTGATTTCCAGAAATGAGAGGATTTAAAAGGCAAACAAAAAGGCTTACATCACTGCTTCTTAGGTTGCTTTCTCTATTGACAAAGCAATGGAGTTGCACTAGTCCTCCACATGAAAGGAAACGACTCATTGCTCTGCTACTGTTCCTTCATTATGGCAAGGCCAACTTTGAAAGAGAATCTTATAATCAAAGTCTGAATTTAGTATTTCAGAGTTTTGGTATGGGAAGCTCAAACCAGGTCAAAAGCAATGCTCTCTTTGCAGCTTTTGATGAAAAGTGTCAATCAATGCATTTCGTGTGACAGAAATTCTTTTAGCATGAGGTTTTGTATTAGCAAGGCCAGAAACAGTTTCTTACTTTCTCTTTGGTCCCTGGATACACACAAAGCTGTACTTAAAATTAACAGCACCCCCTAAGCAAAAGTGGCTGAGTCAGCAATAATCCAGAGATTGACTGTCACTACCAATCAATCAATATCATGATGTACACTGCCTGATGTCCTGAACTATGGAAACAACATAGCAGGCTGTGTGCATGAGCAGCTGCCACCTTTAGTCATGTTCTATTCATAAAGTAATAGTATTAATTCATTATTAACTTTATTTTTATATTGCTTTTCACCATGCATTCACCTTTAAGCACGAATTCAGCTATTTCTCAAATTATTCTTACGGAGTATGTGGACTGGAACACTCGCTTGTAATATCATAAAAATATTCATGTAGATTGTAATAGAGACTTTAAAACTTTTGGTAGACACAGCATATGGAACAACTGAGAATACATGCTTAAATTTAAGCAGAAAATTAGCCTGATCCACGTGATACTTGTGTATGTGTTTGCTTCACATAAAAGCAAAGTAGAAAATGATGAGTCAAAGCAGAAGGTTCAGTGTGAAAAACAGTATGCCTGCAGCAGAATGAGAAATGAAATTCTCAAGGCAAATTAGTTATGGAAATGGTGGAGAAAGACCAAGTAAAATCTGGTATACATTAGACCAGTTCATAGCGAAGAAGCCAATCAATAAGCAGGTATTTGCTAACCTCAGATGACTCTGAGAATATCACTAGTGACAGAACTAAAGAGAGAAATGCAAAAAAAAAAAAAACCAAAAAACTTAGAAGGGAACAACCAGTGAGCAGCTGATCATTAAAAATGTATTGCAAATTATCCATGGCCATTCCAAGAAAAGAACAGATATTTCACAAAGTTTAGCAGCTACAGTTTCCAGCAAGCCTTTCACAAAATTTATTCCTATCCCTAACCTAGGTTGCTTCTTCTAGAATCAAAGAATGATTTAGGTTGGAAGAGACCTCAAAGATCAGCCAGTTCCAACAACCCTGTGCCATAGGCAGGGACACCTCCCACTAGATCAGGACGCTCAAGACCTCATCCAGCCTGGCTTTGAAGAAAGCATTTAAAATACCCAACAAATAGATTTTAGATACAGGATACGTAAGAGTGCTGGAACCGCTTCAATTCTCTCTTCAATTCCCACCACCATATAATCACAGGATTAACCAGGCTGGAAAAGACCTCTAAGAGTCCAACCTAACACTCCAAATTAACTAAACCCTAGCACTAAGTGCCTCATGCAGCCAACTCTTAAACACCTCCAGTGATGGGGTCTCCACCACCAATTTGGGCAGCCCATTCCCATGAGCAATCACTCTCTCTGTGTAGAACCACATCCCACCCTAGCCTTACTATGAACACACAATGGTCTGCTTTGTAAACCCTGAAGTAATTCCATTTCTGCAGAGGCAAGGCTGACAATCTGATCTAGTCACTGAGCTCTGTGCAATCATGCAGTCATTTTACCTGGCTACTACAAAACCAGTCAGTAACACAAGGAGCAAAGCTGGAGGTGGGGAGAGTCAGATTGGATGTGAGGAGGAAGTTGTTGAGCATGAAAGTGGTGAGAGCCTGGAATGGGTTGCCCAGGGAGGTGTTTGGGGCCACATCCCTGGAGGTGTTTGGGGCCAGGCTGGCAGAGGCTGTGGGCAGCCTGCTCTAGGGTAGGGTGTCCCTGGGCATGGCAGGGGGTTGGAACTGGATAGAATCATAGAATGGTTTAGGTTGGAAGAGACCTCAAAGATCATCCAGTTCCAACCCCCCTGTGCCATAGGCAGGGACACCTCCCACTAGAACAGGTCGCTCAAGACCTCATCCAGCCTGGCCTTGAACACCTCCAGGGAGGGAGCAGCCACAACCTTCCCTGGCAACCTGTTCCTTGATGGTCCTTGTAGTGCCTTCCAACCCTGACTGATTCTATGATATCTGTAAGTATCTGCTTGTATATTGTGCAAAGCTGTAATATAAAGCTCCATTTATTCTATGATTCTAATGACAGGAAAAATATCAAGAAAGATGCTAAAATATTTAAATTATTCTTCAGGCATTTCAGAAACAAACACTAGGTGAAGACCAGAGTTCTCAATGAGGATTAAGAGATCTGTCTACTGTGCCTGCTTTAAAAACCTGAATCAAAACAATCCTTGCTTCAAACTGATGAAACCGTGTTACTGGCAGTATCTTTTACCACTTCCATGACTGCATCTTCACAAACCAAATGAAAAGGTCATACACATTTAAAAAAAAAAAAAATCTATTCTCTTTCTCAGCAGAGCAGAGCTCTCTCATTAAGACAGACAATTACAGAAGATTAAAAGGAGAATACACTTGTCCAGCCTAGCCTTTAGGCTTATTTTTCATATTACAAAGCATTGCTAAACCTATTTTGTTGTTTCATGAAAGAGATTAAGTGCTATGAACTAACACTGCCTATGTCTACACATGTATGTAAGCACTCACACACATGAACATAGAATCATAGAATCAGTCAGGGTTGGAAGGGACCACAAGGATCATCTAGTTCCAACTCCCCTGCCATGGGCAGGGACACCCTACCCATGGAATCATAGAATCAGTCAGGGTTGGAAGGGACCACAAGGATCATCTAGTTCCAACTCCCCTGCCATGCCCAGGGACACCCTACCCTAGATCAGGCTGCCCACAGCCTCTGCCAGCCTGGCCTTACACACCCCCCTGGACAACTCATTCCAGGGACAGTATTAACTCAATTTCAGATGAATCTGAACAAATAAAGATGTGTTTCTACTAGGCTCATGAAGGCAGGTCTTCCAGTAGAAGACAGAGCACCCCATTTATGCTCCCAGCTTAGGGAAAAGACATAGACTGAAGAGAACCCTAAGTATTTTCATCAGATTTAATAAAGAATACAAACCTTGAGAAAGAAATCTTTTTAAAAGACCAGGATTAATTAGTATCTCAGGATGTGGGACTGGTTGGTAGCACACCAAGAGAGAAATCAACCACATTTTCAAATGGAAAACACAGTCAATGATAAGCTGTGTCTGACTGACACATTTGCAACACCAAGGGTGAACTTAGTTTTTAATCAAGTGCAGTGCACCCCACGTTTACATTCTGAAATCTGTGAATGTGTTGCCTTCACTGTTAGACTGACATTCCAACAATAAAAGCAATATTTACAGTAGGTATAACCCAAATCTGTATCTCTCTCTCTCTCTCTCCATAAAATGCTGCTCCCATTCGCCTTCAATTTCAAATCTCAGCAAATCAGAAATCAAAGTACACCATTTCTGAAAACAGCTCAGTATTCAGTGGCCAAGCTCATGCTCTTCACAGCAGCAATAAAAATGTAATTTGCACTCCACAGACATTTTATTAAGTCCAGAATAGTACAAATAGCATCCATAGAAAATAGTACTTTGCAAAATAGGAAAAGAAACACAGGGCATCCCAAAATACCATAAATACTATCTGCACCATTTCAAAAGATGTGTGTGAGCCACAGAGAGAGCCTGAAGTTGCTACCATTGCCCCAAGCAGTAGCAGTAAGGAAAGAAACTCTGGCAGGGAGAGCACATAAACACTCCTGTTCTAAAGAACCACTATATGGACTGGGGACTCAAACAAAATATGTTCAGTTCTAATACATATATGTATGTTCCTTAGCAAACACGCTGTCTAAATTGGAAATTATTTCTCTAATTACCCCCCAAAAAAAAAAAATTGGCACAGAAACACAAGTTACTGAGGTTGGAAGGGACCTCAGGAAGTCATTTAGTCCAACTCCCCCTGCTCAAGCTGGGCCACCTGCTCCAGGTTGCCCAGGAACACGTCCAGACAGCTTTTGAGTATCTGCAAAGATGGAGACTCCACAACTTTCCTGGGCAATCTGCTCCCAAGTCTGGTCACTCCCAGAGTAAAGTGTTTCCTGATGCTCAGAGCCTCCTGCATTTCAGCCTGTGCCTCCTGCCTCCAGCCTTCTCACTACTGAGAAGAGCCTGGCTCCATTTTACACCATCCCTTCAGATATTTATACACATTGCCGAGATCCTCTGAGCCTTCTCCTTTCCAAGCTTTCAGTCTTTATTCATAGGAGAGATGCTCCAATTCATAGTCATAGAATCACAGAATGTCAGGGGCTGGAAGGGACCTCCAAAGCTCATCCAGTCCACCCACCCCTGCCAGAGCAGGATCTCCTATACCAGATCACACAGGAACACATGCAGGCAGGTTTGGTTAATATCTTCAGAGAGGGAGACCCCCCCCTGAGCAGCCTGTTCCAGTGTTGTTTTACCCTCATATGGAAAAAAATCCTCCTCATGTTCAAATGAAACTTCCTGTGCCTCAGCTTCCACCCACTGCGCCTTGTCCTGTCACTGGGCATCACCCAGCAGAGCCTGGCTCGACCCTGCATATATTTATAACCATTGATGAGGTCAACTCAGTCTCCTCTTCTCCAAGCTAAAGAGTCCCAGCTCCCTCAGGCTCTCCTTGTAACAGAGACCTTCCATTCCCTTCATCACCTTCATGTCCTTCATCACCTTCATGATCCTTTGATCTGTTCTCTCCGGTACATCTCTTGTACTAGAGCGTCCAGCACTGGCCACTGTAGTTCAGCTGTGGCTTCACCAGCAGTGAAGAGAGGAGCAGGCTCACTTCCCTTGACCACAACATGTAGCATGTGTTATGGTGTCACTGAATGTTACATTTGCAGCATAATGCAGTGCAGGAGCATAAAAGATGAAATCCACTCACAAGGCATCATCTGCTCTAAATTCTGCAGCATCCCCAAATGAATCAAATCTCCTACAGCTCAAGAAAACTTACCAAACAGCCCACAAATTCTTCATTAAAAAAAAAAAAACCTCTTATGCCCTTTCTTAATTCTTCGTAAGTATTTCCTAAAGACTAGGATGAAGACTGAGTATACAAAATTATCAGTAGCTCTCTTCTAAACTACACAAAGGATGACATTAAAGGCTTTTAAATCCAGCAGACCTTTCTCCTTGCTTTCCTGACACTCTGGCTGTTGTTACCACAAAAAAAAATATTTTCACCATTTTAAAACTAAATCTGACAGAATGAATACACTATGCAACATCTGGACAATAGGGATGCACATATATATATATATATATATATATATATGAAAAATCTGTGAAAAAGGAGGATTTCATCATTCTTGTGAGAAAATTAATAGGTAGTGTTATTTAAGCTAAACATGTCAGCAGCAGTTCCATTAAACACTGCTTTTTTTCCACATAGCAGGAGTCAAAAAGACAAACAGAGGATTAAGAATTTATGGAGAAAGAATAAGACTAATGGAAATAGAGAGCACATTTAACAGGAGCTGCTGTGCATCTTACTTTTTACATTGGACTGCATTAGGAACAGGACAGCACACTAGAAGAACTCTTCTTAAGTAGTCATATTATTTTATACTATTATGAATTCAGCCATTAGCCATAACTGAACAGGAGAGAGGCTACAAAAAAGCTCTTAACAAAAACATGAAGAAATTTTGACTTCCCAGTGCCATCGAGTTGTCAGCATTTGAGCTTTTTCAATCGATGCAGAACAGTTCATACTCCACAACACTTGGCACTGGAGTCTAAATATCTAAAATTAGATGTTTGTTTCTGCCCTTGTGGACTGAAAAGCTCCACATAGCAGGCTGAGGTTATCATCTGCAGCTTTGTTTTTGGAAGCATAATTGCAACCCTCAGTTTAGAACGACTGCCCTGTTGGAAAACAGGAAAAACCTGATAATAAGCTATATAAATCTTTTTAAAGAAACTCTCGAAGCTACTATGTTTTCCAGCACTACTTTTGTTTGCCACCAGTTTGTTTGTTTTTTTTTTTCAATCAGTAAATAGTGAAAATAATCACAAAACCCAGGATCTAAAATTATTATAATGTATTAGATATGGCAAAACCCATTGCTTGGGCTATCTGCAATATTAAATTGCAATAAAACATGAGTGTTTTCCCTTAGATTTATTCATGGCTGAACTGCCTCCATTGATCACCCAAATAAAGGTAGTCCTAGCTCTGCAGAGACCTAATGATGGAAGTAAGCATACTGTAGAGAGTCAGAGGCACTAATAGCAATAGGGAGACACTGTGTCTCAGCAGCACTTCAATACTGCATTTATATTGCCAATTCTGAGAGCTGCTGTTTGAACACAGTGTTCCACCATCCACTGCTAAGAAAGTGGTTTTCACTCTGAGCACACAGAGCCCACGTGCTGATGAGCTTTGCAAACCTGGGAGCATCATTAAGCCATGCACCTTCAAGAGTACTTAGCCATTTTAGCTAGGTCCAAGTTACCTAAGCTATAACTTCTGTTTCTAATCCACTTAGTGCAAAAACAGATCCTAATGCTCTGGTAGTTCAGCAGTTCCCTGCCCCCCCACACCTTTGAAATAAATCAGGCTAGAACTCAGGTGGCTGGAAGTTAATAAATGAAGCTTTATATTACAGCTTTGCACAATATACAAGCAGATATTTACAACATATTACAGATATTTACAGATATCATAGAATCAGTCAGGGTTGGAAGGGACCACAAGGATCAGCCAGTTCCAACTCCCCTGCATTGCCCAGGGACATCCTATACTAGAGATCAGGCTACCCATAGCCTCTGCCAGCCTGGCTGCAAACACCTCCAGGGATCTGGCCTCCTGGGCAACCCATTCCAAGCTCTCACCACTCTCATGCTCAACAACTTCCTCCTCACCTCCAATCTGAATCTCCCCACCTCCAGTTTTGCTCCAGTCCCCCTAGTCCTGGCACTCCCTGATAGCCTAAAAAGTCCAGTAAAAAGATAATACAGAAACACCACACTCCTCCCAGACATTAAAGTCCCCAAGAGGGGTTCCCAATCACCCTTCCACCTTCCCCCCACTACCCATTCTTATCCCAATATCTGCCTTATGTGCCAGGTAAGTGAGGAATATTGGGCAGGGGGAGTTAGAAGCAGGAACTGATTAGTTGGGTTACACAGATTCAGCTATAAGCCAGAGAGAGAGATGAGAAGCCAGAGCCAGAGCTGAGCTGCTCTGCCTTATCTATGTTTCGGTTCTTACTTTTATATGTCTCAATAAATGTATGAGTGAAGGAGACATCACAAATGTTTTCCTTTCTCAGCCTATAATCTAATTTCTCCAATTAGCCTCAAACCAGCACAAACGCAAAAAATCAACATAAGCAACTGCCTTTAACAGTTCTCCTCCTGTTGGAATACCAGGCTAAGTTCAACATTTACTCCAGCTATCAGAGAAGAGTTAAGAATTTTAAAAGACTGAAAATGCAACAGCAGCTTCATTTCAGTATGAGCCTTTGAAAAGAGACTTTGTCAAATGCTTTGCAAAGCACAACCAATCTTCCATGTGTACAAGCTTCCTGACCTTGAAGATCTCCCAGAGACTAATGAGCTCTTCACTTCATAAAAGCTCTACTACCTCTTCCCTAGCACAACATATTTCCCCACATTTAGTTTTCTTCCTCAAAACTGTTTCTATCCATTTTCACAGTACAGATGTCTGCCTGTCTGATCTGTAATTTCATGATCGTCCCTGGAAACTTTCTTAAAACACTGGCACCACACTAACAACTTCAATAGTCAGTTTTAAGTGAGAGGATACACACAACCATTAGCAGTTTGGCTAGATCAGCTCTTGAGAAACTTTGAATGAATATTGCCTCTTTATCATTTTCTTCAGCCATTCCACCTTGTAATGTTCAAGGTATTGCAGCTTTAATTAACATCCTGGGTCTTTGCTATTTTGATCAACCACTCATACATGCTCCTCAACAGGCTTCCTGGTTTCTGGTATCTTCAGAAAAAAAAAGTTACTATTCTTTTTAGCAGTTTGTCTAGATCAGCTCTTGAGAAACTTTGAATGAATATTGCCTCTTTATCATTTTCTTCAGCCATTTCACTTTTCAGTTAGAGATGAATTCTCCAATGAATCCTTCATAAACAAGTGTTTAATGTGAAACTGTAATCTCCACAGGTAGACAGATGCAAAAGCTAATTCATTGTTGCAGCTTTAATTAGCATCCTGGGTCTTTGATATTTTGATACATGCTCCTCAACAGGCTTCCTGGTTTCTGGTATCTTCAGAAAAAAAAAGTTACTATTCTTTTTAGCAGTTTGTCTAGATCAGCTCTTGAGAAACTTTGAATGAATATTGCCTCTTTATCATTTTCTTCAGCCATTTCACTTTTCAGTTAGAGATGAATTCTCCAATGAATCCTTCATAAACAAGTGTTTAATGTGAAACTGTAATCTCCACAGGTAGATGGATGCAAAAGCTAATTCAGCATTGCAGCTTTAATTAACATCCTGGGTCTTTGGTATTTTGATCAACCAGTCATTCACGCTCGTCAATAGACTTCCTGGTTTCTGGCATCTTCTGAAAAAAAAAGTGTGCTGGTTTGAACTAATTGGAGAATTTGAATGAGAAATTAGCCTATTGGCTGAGAGAGGAAAACACAGTGTGTCATTTCACCCAGAGCTTTAATGAGGAAGAAAAAAATAATTGTTTTAAGAGTGTAACCCAAACATAGATAGTACAGATGGTTTCAGGCTGCTCTGGGCTGCGGCTGCTCCTTGCATGGTTCCTTTGTCTCTGTCTTTTGTAGCTGATTCTTAATAATTCTACTAACCCCTCTGGCCGATCTACCTTAGCTTATCTGCAGCATCAACAGGTGATGAGATAAGACTGGAGAAGGGGGGAAAGGTGGTAGGGATGGTTGGTTACCCCTTTTGAGGATTTTGGTCTCTGGGAGGGCTGTGGTGTTCCTGTATTACCTTTCCACTGTATATATCTGTAAATATCTGTTATACCTTGTAAATATCTGCTTGTATATTGTGCATTGCTGTAAATATAAAGCTTCATTTGTCAACTTCCAGTGTTCAGCTCTTGAGAAACTTTGAATGAATATTGCCTCTTCATCATTTTCTTCAGCCATTTTACCTTTCAGTTAGAGATTAATTCTCCACTGAATCCTTCATAAACAATTTCTAATGTGAAACTGTAATCTCCACAGGTAGACGGATGCAAAAGCTAATTCAGTGTTGAAGATTTAATTAACATCCTGGGACTTTCTTTGATATTTTCATCAACCAGTCATACATGCTCGTTAACAGGCTTCCTGGTTTCTGGTCTCTTCAGAAAAAAAAAAGTTACTATTACTTTTAAATTTGTGCAGGTCATTGCTGTAATTCTTCACCTTTCACTTTCTTGTATTTTCAATTTAATGGTGGCAGGGTTGTGCATGCATCTCATCTTCCTTATTTACATGCAACTACAGCTTTTATGATGATGCTATCTTCTTTTGAGCATTCTTTCTGTCCCTCTCAAGACTTCTTTGGTAAGTTGTTTGTATTTAGTTCAAACTCACTGCGACGCATCTTTAGAGCATCTATGATGTCTGTTCTTTAGATTATTTCTCTTACCTTTGGGCATTAACAAGGTTCCTTATTTTTATGCAATTATGCTCTTAAGTATCGAAGCAAGGAATAACAGTATCTCAGTCTTCTGTGTAAAGCCTAAGTTTTTTGCTTTATAAGCCAAGTGATGCTAAATGTCAAATTGTTACATGGAACATCCACAGAGCTGGTCTCCAGAAGATGTGGGCCCTCTTCTCCACCCTGGTGAGACCCCACCTGGAGTACTGCATCTAGTTCTGGAGCCCCTATTACAAGAGACATGTGGACAGCATCTACTTTTGGAGCCCCTATTACAAGAGGGATGTGGACATGCTGGAGCATGTCCAGAGAAGGGCCACGAGGATGCTCAGAGGGCTGCAGCACCTCTGCTGTGAGCACAGACTGAAAGGGTTGGGGCTGTGCAGGCTGGAGAAGAAGAGGCTCCCAGGTGACCTTCTTGTGGCCTTCCAGGATCTGAAGGGGGCTACAAAAAAGCTGGGGAGGGACTTTTTAGGCTATGAGGTAGTAACAGGACTAGGGGGAATGGAGCAAAGCTGGAGGTGGGGAGACTTAGATTGGATGTGAGGAGGAAGTTGTTGAGCATGAGAGTGGTGAGAGGCTGGAATGGGTTGCCCAAGGCAGGTGGTTGGGGCCAGATCCCTGGAGGTGTTTGCAGCCAGGCTGGCAGAGGCTGTGGGCAGCCTGCTGTAGGGTAGGGTATCCTTGTGCATGGCAAGGCGGTTGTAACTGGCTGATCCTTGTGGTCCCTTCCAACCCTGACTGATTCTATGATTTATTTTTTTTTAAGTTCAAAATAAAGACTATCATATTCAGTTTACATCACTGGCCAGATGTGGAATCTCATGACATGAAGTTAGCTTCCATGTGTTGCATATTCAACCTACTGTATTGATCAGTAGTTCGAATGAGCCAACTATAAGGTAAACCTGACTTAAACTTACTATAGAGCTACTAATCACATGGTGCTTTCCAGTTTACTGCCTTTGCTTTATTTTATTACTACTCATTTTCATCATCTCACACCTCCTCCCCCCATAAACACACCATGGTTCTCAAGCCTATCACTAGAGTGTGTATACAAAATTTGATTTGTATCAAATGCAGTCCTCCTATACTGTAGCAGTCTGCAGACGTTTTAAATTACAACACAACCTCAACATGAACAACACCCAAGCCCATACCATCAGAAAATAAAAATTTTTTAAAAAATTAATTGATCTAGCAGCATTATCTAATTAGGATTTAATAACATTTAATCCTAGTTTTTCTTGCAGCATTACTTTATCTTCCTTCACACAACTACAATTCTCTGCCTTTTCTGTGTTAGGTTTCCTCTTTGAAGTAAATGCCTGCTTGCAAAGTTCAGAAAAATCTTATCCTCACCAGATGGGACACTTCATCCTCCATTACAGGTAGACAGAGACAGTCCAGCTCTCAACAGTATCTGATTTCATTTGTGCAATCCTCTTTGTACAGTATCTTTGCACTGCTTTTATACTCATCACTGAATAATGCTGCAGACTTAAGATAGTCTTTTGTTGTTGTTGTTGCCATAGCACAGCTTTTGAAAGTTTACTTACTGCTTATCTTAAAGGTTCTAAGACATTAAAAAAGAAAAAAAGAAAACCAAAACAAAACAAACATGCAATGGTGTGGAAGAGGCACTTGCCTTAACTCCAAGCTTCAGTCTGCAGCACTGATCAGTGATGGGTGTGATGACACCAACAGAGTGCATGCTGAAGTATCACATTAAGGAAGCTGAAGTTCATGAACAAGAGGGAAAAATAAAACATTGTTAAACAGTGAAAAAAAAAAAAAGTTAGGGTGAAAAATACTCAGGGGCATGGAGAAGCTAGAGAAAAATACACAATTTAAACACCTTTCTCCAAAATTTCAAGCTATATTTATTTTCATTATTCTGAAGAGACACCTCAGCTCCTGTAATATGGATAAAAGCAAAAGATCCTTTTATTTCCTAGGTAAACTTCTGGTTCCAATAATGCTGGTGACAAATTATGCATTCAAGTAAAAAATAAGAGTGTATTATGCCATGAATAGCACCAGCCTTTATCACTTACAGCTTCTCCATTAAGGTAGTAGCAAACACTAACCATCTGAAAACTGTTTAGATGTAAAAGACCCAAATACTAGTGATACACTCATTAACTAATTCACTGTTTCTTCTTTTAAAAATGCTATACTGAAGGTACTCCTACCCTTCCATGTCTCACCCTGCCCTCTTATTTGTAATGACTTTGATGTGGTCTGACTATCCACTGTAAAGATCTTACCCTTTCTTGCTTTACAGAGCACCCATGAGTCCTTTAAGCATTCACAATGGAAACAGCTCCTGACTAGTTAATAATCCTGGCTGAATATTGCTTTCTGTGCTTATTATCATGTTATAAAAAGCAGAGTATTTCTGACTGAAGGGTAAGAATCCCTTCAATAGCCAAAAAAAACATCACAATCATAGAATCGGTCAGGGTTGGAAGGGACCACAAGGACCATCCAGTTCCAACCCTCCTGCCATGGGCAGGGACACCCTACCCATGGATTAGGCTGGACAGAGCCTCATCCAGCCTTGCCTTAAACACCTCCAGGGATGTGGCCCCAACCACCCCCCTGGGCAATCCATTCCAGGGCCTCACCACTCTCATGCTGAACAACTTCCTCCTCACATCCAGTCTGAATCGTGAAACAGTATACTTTGAAAGCGTTGTTATGTGTGCCACATTGAGAATGCACACAAGGTAATGACAGATCATGTACTTATAATGCTAACCAAGGTTTGCTTAATAAACACTTAACACCATCTCTGTTATCAACCTGATTTCATACTTGGAGTACATGACACAATGGAAGAACCCAGTTATATAATTTAACTTCTATACAGGCCTGAAGTGGCAGAAAAGTAGGTAATTATTACTTGAACATCTCTTTCTTAATTTTGGATATGGCTTCTCATTACTCAGCAGAATTTTACAGCCACTTGTTAATTAATCATGTAAAAAAAAAAAATCCCTAAGACAAAACCAACCCCTGAGATAAAATGTGTAATTTTGAGGGCTGACTACATGAATTTACATGACAGCTACAGAGAAAGAACACCACTGATGACAGTATCAGCTTCTAAACATCTGCTGCTACAGCAAGTATGAGCTAAACAGCTTCACATCTCTTCTCCTTGATACAGTAAGATGCCTCCTACTATTTCACCATGCACTCCCAGCAACATGAGCTATCAGTATGGCACCCATGGTTCGTTTCATTTTCCACTATACCCTACAGATTTTGATGGCTTAAAATCTTTTGTCAAACTGGACAGAGTTATTGGCAAAATCAATATTTTCAGAAATAAAAATGCATCTCATTACATTTCTATATGATTATTATTATGTTTCTATAATGTTTATTATATGTTCTGATTAAAATAATCTTAATTTTTACTTATTCTCAATGTCATTTAGAGCTAGAAGCACTGTCATAATCATAGAATGGTTTGAGTTGGAAGGAATCTCCAAAGTCATCTTGTCCAACCCCCCTGCAGCGAGCAGGGAAATCCTCCATTAGATCAGGTTGCCCTGAGACCCATTGAGCCTGACCTTTAAATCTTTGCATCTCATTGCATTTGAGCCTTTCTTTTAGGGAAAAGTACAGATATCTACACTACACAATTATTCAAATCATGTGTAGACTACAGGATGCAAGGGGGAAAACTGTATGTGAGAGACAGAGCAAACCAAACTTGGACTGTAAAGATTTCTAGAGCCAGGAGTCACCTCTAGCTGACATTTAAACAGAAACATTAAACCAGACTTACAAAGAGATTTTAACTGGACTAGCTTAATGACCAGTGAGATGGATTACCACATCAGAGCTCTGTCAGAGACACCTTCATCAACAAGACAGAACTCCATTACGCAGGTGTTAGAGGTGTAATCACAACAATCAAGCCTGTTTGCATTTTAATTATAGTGATTTCCAATAAGCTACTCTCAGAGGATTTACCACTGTATTCTGCTAACTGCTACTAGTCCAATCAAATCCTGTTCCATTTACATCATCGCTGAAGTAAATAACCCTTACCTAAACTACTAATTATCAATGAGTGCTTTCTGGCCATCAGTCTGGTGTTTTCCTAAAGTTAGCTATTCCTTAGAAAGGGCTTTAAAACATGTATATGGAACTGGCATGCTTGCTTCTTTTCCTTCTTTTTTCTTCTTTATTTCAAATTGCAAGGACTGTTTCTGAAACAGCAACTTGATCCTGCCAGGTGAGGCTTCTCATCGAACTGCACAGAAATAGTTTATACTGGAGATGTCAAGCCATATATCAGATTAAAGAAATATTAAATAAAGAAAATAAATAAATAAATGCACAATCAATCTGCACTTCAGAAGGAGGGCATCACAAATCACACTCAAAATATTTTGCTGTTGTGCATACTTTAAATTCATAGAATCAGTCAGGGTTGGAAGGGACCACAAGGATCAGCTAGTTCCAATCCCCCCTGCCATGCCCAGGGACACCCTACCCTAGGTCAGGCTGCCCACAGCCTCTGCCAGCCTGGCCAAAAACACCTTCAGGGATCTGGCCCCAAACACCTCCTTGGTGTTCCAGCCTCTCACCACTCTCATGCTCAACAACTTCCTCCTCACCTCCAATCTGAATCTCCCCACCTCCAGCTTTGCTCCATTCCCTCTAGTCCTGGCACTACCTGACACCCTAAAAAGTTCCTCCCCAGCTCTTTTGTAGCCCCCTTCAGATCCTGCAAGGCCACAAGAAGGTCACCTGGGAGCCTCCTCTTCTCCAGCCTGAACAGCCCTAACTCTTTCAGTCTGTCCTCACAGCAGAGGTGCTGCAGCCCTCTAAGCATCCTCGTGACCCTTCTCTGGGACACCTCCAGCATGTCCACATCCCTCTTGTCCCAAGGGCTCCAGAACTGGATGCAGTACTACAGGTGGGGTCTCACTAGGGCAGAGCAGAGGAGGAGAATCACCTCCCTTGACCTGCTGGCCACAATTCTCCTGATGCAGCCCAGGATCTGGTTGGCTTTCTGGGCTGCAAGTGCACACTGCAAGGCACATGTAAATCAGTATCTCTTCGTGTATTAGTTCTTTCTTCCTTGTTGCAAAATGTTCAATTCCCAATCTCTAAAGATACAGTTTACATATTTACTAAAGGATAGGGGCTGAAGTTAACATTACAGAGGTAAAAAATACCTAAGCAAAAGAGACCTACAATGTGGGGGTATGGGCTGAGCTGAATGACCTAAAGTAAGCGGACACAGAAGGCAGGCAAGGATGCAAAAGAGAAAGTGAGATAAGGAAGCTGGAATTTGGGCAAAACAACCTTGAGAAAATTGGCTCTGAAAAAATACATGTAAGCTAGATGGCTGTGCTTAGTTATGCCAACCAATTAGTATGCTTTTAATTCGCATGGACAACGTGTGCAGAGCTCATGTTGCCAATCAGAATTTACCACGTTGTTTTAGTCTAAGAAATGCTATAAAAGAATTGTCCTTTTGGTAATAAAGTGCTCAACTTAGGCATCAGATTGGTGTACTGCTTCGTTCCGTCCCTGCACGATTAGGATGAAGATGGCACTACAAGGAAGATACAGCAAAGGAAATCGAAAAAGCATCTGTAGATTCAACACTTGAAGGTACTTTATAATCCTAAAAGCAGTTCCCAAGTTTTTTTTTCTATACTACATTGAGACAAAGCCAAAAGAAATCAAGGTCCGTAAGTGGAAAATGCAAGTAACAAATTAACGTGAGAGGTTTATAAATGGGCAAAAGTCACTGCAAAACAGGTAGATCAATACATCCTCTGGGCGTTAAATCCCCTTGATTGTAACCACTTTGCCTTCTGAAGTGTACAAACACTTAGGTTTTGCATGCAGCATATTAACCTCTGTGGATTCACTCGGAATGAAAACACTATCACAGGCGCTGTGCATTCATGGGGATGACTTTTCAAGCACGTGCAACGAAGCATGAAATAGGAAGCCACAGATTAAAGCAAACCCTTCAAAACAGAGGCGGCATCTTATAAAAAGAAAAAAAAAACATATTATAAAAAGGAAGCCTTTCAAGCAGCATATAAAATAACCACAGAGGACTACTCACCGTGTCATACGCCGTTACGATCTTTTTCAAGACCTCTGGAACGATGCCTTGGAGCTCCATAGTTGGGTACTGATCATTGAGATTCAGTACTACCAAGGGTGTATTATCGGGGCCGACCAAGCGCATAGACACTGCCAAAATGCACTGCATAAGATTTGCTACAGGAGAGAGGCCACATAATTCTTTGAATGAAACTACTGCGTTCTGTAAAAAGGAAAGAAAGAGTTTCCTTTACAGTTAAATATGAATTTTTGTGTCTCCTTCTTTCAGGAAAAAAATACTTTGCTGTTATAGTTCATTTCCACAGCTGTTTTGGGTTTTTTTTTTTTTTCCTGAAGAACTCAACAGTTTTCCAAAGCGACCAATATTAGACATCTATTTTTACTGAATAATTCAATACCTGCCACAGGAAATCTATTAAGAACAAGTATGTCTGCTCTCTATCACCAGCACATTTAACCACACATATTAATTAATTCTGATCCATACTGGTTATGCATTTCTTTAAAGCCTAAGCCACTTCAAACTGATTTTAAAAATATCAACGAGAGAAACAAAGTATTAGGTGCTGAATGTCCCAAACAGGCAAAGTGAAGTGAAAGGAGGAATTCAGCCCATTTGTAACTTCAAACATACCTGAACTATAGTCCAGACGTGCTGTGGATCTGCTGGCTCCCATTTGGTGTGAGTCACAAACCCAGCACTCCACTGCTGATGGCATTCCTATCACAGAATCACACTTAAGTGAATTTTAAAGGTACTTCAATGTGAATACAGATTTTGTACCTTTCCCTAAAATGTATTATACTTGTATTTTATGTTCAATATGGTAGAACATAAATCCACATATTTAAATGTCAAGAAAACTTCCAGCATTAAATATCCAATGTGACTCCAAGTAGCCACAGAAATTCCATGATGGGAATATTCTCGGCACTGTAAAGAATTTAGGATTTTTGTACCAAGTGGGAGCTGGTGATCAGTGAGCAGGTCTGGAGTTTGTGTTCCTGTAGGAAACAAAAACAAAAACAAAACCAAAAACATGGTATGTTTAAGTTACAGATGTGCTCAGTGCTCCTTTCTCTCACTTCTTACCCAAGTAGGGTGTTTGACACCGATTTTCATTTTAATCAAAACCACTTTCCACCTTTGCTGGCATGAGAAGTCTCATTCATGAGCAAATTCCACAGAAAGGCATAATGCCAACCTAAATGCAAATAGGAATCTTATATGAAATAGTCTGCTGTCGTTTTTATGAGACAAAATAGCCAAAGCAGGTTTCGAATCATGTAAATCTGCCTTATTAATGCAAAATTACGTGAATACGAAATCATATCTACAACGGTCACAGTGTACTTTAAGCAAATGTTTAGCAGCACCTAGAAAATGTTCAGGAAATACAAACTACGGTAATTAGCTGGGCTACACCTTAATGACACAACAAAAGGCACTGAGAAGTCCATTCAAACAGATTTTCTTTGAGACAAACACAGTAGCTAAGCTATTATGAACAACGATTTGACAAAGAGGTTAACAAGGTCCCAGAGAATGCATATATTAACTAATGGCAGGCAGGACACAACTGTGACTTTAGCTCTTGCCCTTGCCATTTCTGACCCTGTATCCAGAGACTATCCCCCATGCTGTCAGGCAATTTAAACATGCAACATCACATCCAGTTTATTCATCATGTTACATTTTTGGCAGTGATTAATATTTAACAAGTTATGACATCAGCTTTTATCATGGTAATGCAGCGCCTAACAAGGAAGAAAAAAAGGCTACAGCTATTTGCACACAGATTTAGAGAAACCATTAAACTCACTTTGTTTCCATTTAAAAGAAAGAAAGAAAAAAAAAAGACAACTTTGCCTTTCATAATCTGGCTTGTAGGACATTATTTCTGTATAATACAATTCGTAACAACTTTTTCTAACACAACATTTCGGCAATATAGAACTGAAACAAATCTCACATTCTCTGACATAGGTAAGCAGAGTTTAAATGGTGCACATCATACGATGTCAGCAAAGCTATGCAAAACTAGTGTCTCCTCGTGTCCCAAAACCACCTTTTTGATAGTATCTTGACAGATGATGAATTTAGCTGACAGCACAACTTTCAAACTGACAGAATCAAATACATTAAAATACATTTCCATATCTGATGTTCAAATAACCCATGCCGTGGAGCCTGTTTTCAGTTGTATCACCTCTGGAAAGCACTGCAGCTGATGAAGAATGCAAAGTAGCTACAAAACCCTCTGTGCTTTCCCTGTTTCCTCAAATTTAGGTCCATCTCTGCCTTGAAAAGTGTCTGTATCCTTTATATGTCAGAATTCTAGTCTTCAATAAGTTAGCTACAGGCTAAGTTAAGCAATTTAATCATTCATGTAATGCTGACAGTTTAGATCAGAAGCTTATAGATAGTTAAAAGCTTTCCTAAATAAAACACAACTTTACAACTCATTTCATATCTAAAATGGTTTAATTGCCCGGAACCTTTATTGAAATCCCCAAACCATGCATTGCTTCAGTGAGATCTCTTGTTTTACATAAAAATAAGCAGCTTGGTCTGTACTTTCTACTGAAATTCTACTTGTTTACTGTAAGTGACCTTAAAGGTGAGGTTAATTCCTTCTAGAGGATGCCTTCTACTACCTTAGTGCTAATTTCATGTCTTTCTAACATATCATTGCTAAGAACTGTCTGGAAAGCAGACAGTCTTGCTAGAAGTATTGCCTTCTGTTTGAGGATGGAAAAAAAACCCTCAGAAACCTCAGTGAACTGCACATCCTTTCATGTAGAAGAAGTTTTCCAATGAAGAGTAAAGTCGTCTCCTTCTATCAGCTGCCATAATTTCCTCTAGTGTCTAGCCAACCTTCTTTCAAAGGCAGGATGAGTCAAGAGGCTTGAGTTCTGACACTGGGATTATATTTCACAGATCACAGAATGTTAGGGGTTGGAAGGGACCTCCATAGATCATTGAGTCTAACTCCCCTGCCAAAGCAGGAACATAGAATCTAGTGCAGGTCGCAGAGGAAGACATCCAGACAGGGCTTCAAAGTCTCCAGAGAAGGAGACTCCACTCTATATTGATGAAAGACTGACATAAACCAGGATGGATTGTTCACCTCATCTAACAGTAGATGTTTCATAGAATTGGTTTGGGTGGAAAAGCCTTCTAGGATCACCAAGCCCAGTTCACATTCAACAAAACAAACTTATGCATCAAGGTTACCCCAACACAGTATCTTCTCTAAGGCAGCTCTGACACAATGTGTATTTAAGGCTGTTTGACATCAAGACTCAAACAGCATACCTTAGAAATGCAGCAAGACTCTTAAAAACATACATTCCGTGTACATCATAATACAAAACCACACACAAGGACCTGTAAATTCATGGTAAAAACTGTACCTGCATATTTTCTCTCAAATCCGTGGCATCTCGAATGGGCTGGAGAGCATTCTTGAACACTTCATCTACTGTTTTAATCCACAATGTTCTCAGAGAAGCATATTCCCTCGATTTCTTGCCCTTCCTCACAGAGAGGCCCCGCTTATGAGGTTTCCCACCACCCCTTCGATTAGTAATGGCCACGTGCACAAACAAGGAAGCATGTGCTAACATTTCACCAGTTAAAGACTGCAGAGGAACGTGCCGATAACCAGTCTGCAGACACTCAAAGGGAATTGTGTACTGCCCGATAAACTCGTCCCCAATGTAATCATCATCCAGTACTACGAAACGCACCATAGCTAGCTCTGGTAAATTTATTTGAAACTCAAAGCTCTCATCAAAAATTGGATTATCTCCATTCTGATGCATAGTTTTCGTCCTTTGCTCCGCACAGTCGGCAGGGATGCCGTGTATTTCAACATAGACATAAGGATCCACCACGTCACCTTTGGCACCCGATCCTTTGGGTTTAGGAAAGTTCTGCCCGCTTATTATTTTAATGTGAAGCAGCTGAGGCGACACTCCAGGCACAGTGTCTTTTGTATTTGCACTGAAGAAGGACACTTCCTCTCTCATGATAGCAGGGCGAAGGACATAGCCACAGTTCCCGTTCTGCCGAAACCAACCGATGTTGAGATCCATCATTAAGCCGGGCGTCTGAAAGTTCATTGCTACAATCTGACAACCACACTTCCAAAAGTCCTGGGGATTCATATTACTAGAATCAATCCTCATAGGACTGGGGAAAACTCTTGCAAGAAAACGTTTGTTGTAATTTACAAAGTCTCCTGGGTTTTCATTGGCGTATTTGCTAGCAAGCACTTCGTTAAATGAGCACACTTCCCAGTACTTCTGGAGCTGAAAGGAAACTTGAAATTCTTTGAACTGAACAGACTTACAGATGCTTACCAACTCCGAAAGCTCTTTGCAGAGCTGAAATCGTTTCCCCGTCATCGAGTTCTGCTGTTCTAGCCCCTCTTTCCCTACTCTCTGCGACATCTCTGCCCCTTCATCTTCATCCGTAACATCTCCCTCGAGACCAGAGCAATTCGAGGAAAGCTTCTTTGCCTTAATGAGTATTTTCCCTTTAAGCGATTCCGGCGATGGAAGGTAAGACTCTTCGACGTTTGGAGACTGCGTATGCAGCTTGTCCCCCAAAATTTTCTTCATGTGTTGTACCATCACTTTCTGCTGCTTAATAGAACAATGGTTTTCTAAACACAAAATCAGAGGGTATTCTGAAGCAAAAAAAGCGTACTTGTTAATGATGTCGATCACGCTGCGGAAGACAATCTGCGATGTCATCGTGTGCCCTGTGTAAATGACTGGCTCATTATCCGGCCCGTCCCACACATCCAGTTCCACGCTCCGGCAGCCCATCTTAAGGGCGCGGATGTAACCCGTGATGTCGGAAGGCCCACGAAACTGATCCTCTATCAAGTAGGTATTATGAGATGAGTTTATGAAATAGTGAGACAAAGGCTGTTTCATGTCTTGACAAACTTTCTTATGCTCTGGATCGAATATGTGGCAGTCCGGTGAAGTAAGGTAATTCGTAAAGCCATCTATAGAAAGACAACCTTTCTCCTGGCCCTCCTTGGCTGGCTCGTATTTCTGAATAATTCCAAGGCTTATTTCGTCCGTGACGTGTGCCATACCCTGTTCAGCTTCTAAAAACATCATGAGGTCCTTGGTATCGAGGAACTCTTTATTGCTTGAGAACTGAACCAACAGGAAATAGATTTCAGGCCTGGTACAAAGCTCATGAAAAACTTCGATGAACTCTTCTTTCGTGACTTCAGTATCGGTTTTTTCCTTGGATCTGTGTAACTCCTTGAACTTCAGCTCAATTTTGTTAGTTTTTAAACCAGGATTTAAGTCCTTTATAAACTGTACAGCGTTACACAGGGGGATGTGCCCTGAATTCTCTACATCCGATTCACTGAACATTTGTGAAAGCCATGAAGTCCGCATATTGTCTTGAGTACTTTCTATCATATCTAGAGTGTGCTTTCCGTACGAAATCAGGTATCTCAAGCCAGTAACCCAAATATTTGCAATGTCTGCTGAGTTAGCAACAAGATCCAGCGACTCATAGTTTTCCCCATATATAATTGAAAACGCACAGTCTTCTGATATCTGGTCATAGATTCCGTTGCTGCGAAAAATATCTGTGTTTTTCCCCGTTCTCACTTCTTTGATCGATTTAATATCAATCTTGGCTTTCTCGGAATCCTTTTTTGAAGGTTCCCAGCGTAGAGACTGCATATCTGCATCCAAGAGGAAGTATCGGTGATAGACTCTGGAGTTGGAGCGAATCTTTTTGAGCTCGGAGCCTTCGACCATGGCGTTTATGCAGTCGCTTGCACTGCTGATCTTCTTCTCCGTTGGCATGCTGCTGAAAGACACAGTCTTCTTCCGTTCTCGCTTCTGTTTTGTACCATCCTGGTAAAAAAAGAGGGGAAGGGGAGAAAAAAAAAAACCAACGATCCGTTAGCAGAGTTTTGTTCAAAATTGAAAGAGGCATTAATTTAAAGGTGAAATTTCATGAAGTAGTTCAGAAATGTCTAGCACCTGTGCAACGACCAGAATGAAGGGAATCCTTATTGGAACCATCACAAAACACAGTCTCAAGTTGTTCCGGGAGAGGTATAGGCTGCGTATTAGGAAAAAGTTCTTGCCAGAGAGAGTGATTGGCATTGGAATGGGCTGCCCAAGGAGGGGGTGGAGTCCCCATCCCTGGAGGTGTTCAAGAAAAGCCTGGATGGGGCACTTAGTGCCATTGACTAGGGCTGGGTGCTAGGTTGGACTGGATGACCTTGGAGGTCTCTTCCAATGTATCCTATCCTATCCCATCCTATCCTATCCTATCCTACTCTACCCTACCCTATCCTATCCTATCCTCCCCCCCTACCCTAAGCAACAATAGTAACAATGGTTTAGTATTTGTTCTTGCCTGTATATCTTCCACAATCTTAATTATTTATAATTAAACAAAGCAAGTTTTAAATGCTAAGGAAATAATAATCCTGTGTCAGTGAATGTTGTATTACCAGCAATAATTTGCTTATAGAGATAATAAGTCCCTCAGCCAAGGTGGCAGGAAGTAAGCTTTCCTCTGAGCCTTTTTACAGCCTACAGATATGGCTGAACTTTGTTAGTACAGAATACAATGCTTTAATATCTTGCTGACAAATTCCTCACAAACACCAAAGAAGCATTAACACACAACTAACTACTTAAAATCTGTTAGACTTGGTCCTAAAGCATGGAATCACATCAACATTCTGTTTGGAAAAGACCCTCAGGATCACCAAATCCAACCTATAACCCTGCTCCACAAGGTGTAACCTAAACCATATCCCTAAGCACCACATCCAAACAACTTTTAAACGCATCCAGGGTTGGTGACTCCACTTCCCTGGGTAGCCCATTCCAGTGCCTGACCACTGTTTCCATGAAAATATTTGTCCTATTGTCCCATCAAAATCTGTCCAGTTGCAGCTTGTGGTCATTACCTCTTGTTCTGTCACTATCTGTGAGAATAGACCAGCAGCAGCCTCTCCACAACGTCCTTTTGGGTAGCTGTAGACAGCAATGAAGACTATCCTCAACCTCCTCTGTTTCACACTAACCATCCCCAGCTCCCTCAGTTGATCTTCATAAGATTTATTCTTCAGGTCCTTTACAGCTTTGTTGCCCTCCTCTGGACCCACTCCAGCACCTCCACGTCTTTCTTGTACTGAGGTGCCCAAAACTAAACACTTCAGGTGTGGCCTCACCAGAGCTGAATAGAAGGGGACAATCATCTCCCTACTCCTGCTGGCCACAGCATTTCTAATCCATGCCAGGATGCCATTGCCCTTCTTGGCTATCTGGGCACACTGCTGGCTCATATTCAGCTGCTTGCTGATTACAAACCCCCAGGTCCCTTTCTGCCAGGCAGCTTTCCAGCCACACCCCACTCTAGGCCTGTAGCATTGTTTGGGAGTGTTGTGACCCAAGTGCAGGACTTGGCATTTGGTCTTGTTGAAGCTCAGCCCATTAACACTGGCCCGTTGATCCAATCTATCCAAGTTCCTCTGTAGATCCTCCCTATGCTGATGCAGATCAACACTGCCACCTAACTTGGTGCCATCTCTGAACTTAATAATGACACGCTCTAAGTGTTCATCAAGGTCATCAACAAAGATGTTAAACAGATATGGCCCAAGCACTGAATCCTGAGGAACACCACTGGTGACCAGTTACCAGCTGGATTTAACTCCATTGACTCTTTGGGCCCACTGGCCCAGTCAGTGCTTTGCCCAGCAGAGCATGTGCTACCCAGATACAAGACACTATCAACACTTCCCAGGCAGAGCTTCCTTCCCTACTGCACCCATCCATGTTCTTCCCACAGACACACACATCCCATCCCTGCACTAGGAAAACATCCACTTTAGTCTTCAGAAGCCACACTGAAACACAAGCGACTGAACTGGAGCAGATGTAATTCACTCCAAGTCCTGAGTTTCAGAAAATACAACTGAGTCAGGAGGGAGCTGTATGAGAAGATTAAAGGTTAACTGGTTCCAAAGAAGCTGCATCTCATTAGGAAGAGCTTGAATGGAAAAGGCAAGACCTGGTCAGGAAGGGAAGCAAAAGTGACTCACTTTTGCTCTTATTGCCATAACCTAGAGGTCTTGTTTTACTGGGGTGGGGGGAAACTGGGTGCCATTTAGCTACCTCTGTTTGCTGTTTGCATTAATAAATAAATGCAAGTGCAAATAAATCAGTAACACCTGAGTTAATTACAATCAATTTCATGAGAAAGACCTGAATTTAAGAAGCCTGTGTGCCTCCATTATCTGCATTTTCTGATCTGGAAAAAATGCTGTGGTTATTTTCCCCCTAAAAGCACTGTATGTGTCTTGATAAGCTTTTAACTCTGAAATTGTATTTCCATGAAATGATCTTTTTTTTTTTTAATATTAGAAACCCTATTTAGAAGTGTTCCTGTACTCTAGTACAGCTTTAAAAATTACTTTTCCCATTTTATGTAAAAACAATGTTCATTTTCCCTCTAATAGTTTTCCATTTGAAGCATGTTCCAGTGCAAATCAGCACTGCTTATATGGCAGAAAGGAGAGAAAAAGATTTTTTTTAATGATTACTATGCTGAACAGATGTTCAAATAAACCCCATCCATTACAGAATGTATTTCCAGTCCAGGGCAAATGTGCTATATGTTTCATTTCATTAAATTAAAAATGCAGAATTCTGTTTTGTCATTTGATTTTTAAGAATTCAAAAAGCCTTTCACTGCAAACAATTACTAGTCAAGTAAGCAGACTTAATATTTGCTGTTCTGTGTTTGAGAAAATTAATCAACCGTACAATCCTTGCACCTTTAATGACAGCAGAAACTGCTTTACACAAGTTCTCATGAGATCAGTAAAAGTGAGCAGCCCTAGAATCACAGAATCAGTCAGGGTTGGAAAGGACTACAAGGATCAGCCAGTTCCAACCCCCCTGCCGTGCCCAGGGACACCCTACCCTACATCAGGCTGCCCACAGCCTCTGCCAGCCTGGCCAAAAACACCTCCAGGGATCTGGCCCCAGTCACCTCTCCCTAGCCAACCCATTCCAGGCTCTCACCACTCTCATGCTGAACAACTTCCTCCTCACATCCAATCTGAATCTCCCCACCTCCAGCTTTGCTCCATTCCCCCTAGTCCTGTCACTACCTGAGAGCCTAAAAAGTCCCTCCCCAGCTTTTCTGTAGGCCCTCTTCAGATACTGGAAGGCCTCACGAAGGTCACCTGGGAGCCTCCTCTTCTCCAGCCTGCACAGCCCCAACTCCTGCAGTCTGTCCTCATAGCAGAGGTGCTGCAGCCCTCTCAGCATCCTTGTCGCCCTTCTCTGAACATGCATCCCTCTTGTCCCAGGGGCTCCAGAACTGGATGCAATATTCCAGGTGGGGTCTCACCAGAGCAGAGTAGAGGGGAGAATCACCTCCCTGGCCCTGCTGGCCACACTGCTCCTGATGCCACCCAGGCTCTGCTTGGCTTTCTGGGCTGCAAGTGCACACTGCTGGCTCAGGTTGCACAATATACAAGCAGATATTTACAATATATTACAGATGTTTATAGATATATACAATGAAAAGGTAATACAAAAATGCCACAGCCCTCCCAGAGATCAGAGTCCCCAGGAGGGGTTCCCAACCATCCTACCACCTTTCCCCCACTACCCAATCTTATCCCAGTATCTGTCTTACATGCCAGGTAAGCAAGGAAGATTGGCCAGGGGTGTTTAGAAGTAGGAAACTGCTTAGTAGAGTTACACAGATCCAGCTAGAACGCAGGGAGAGAGAAATGCAGCAGCCAGAGGGGCTCAAACAGCTCTCTCCTATCTATGTTTTGACTCATATCCATCTCGGCAACCCTGTGAGTGGAGTAGACACAGTTTTGTTTTCCTTTTTCAGCTTATAATCTCTCATTAAAACTCTCCAGTTAGCCTCAAACCAGCACATTGAGCAGTATTTTAGGGGCTGGAATGAACCTGAAACTTCTCAGTCACATATCCAGGAAGTGAATATATTTCTTGAACTGTTCAGGGAGAGACAGCAGATAGATAACCTCCTCATTCTAGAACCATCAAGGCTGTGGTGGTTTGGCAGTTACCTCCCCCCCCTTTGATATAACCCAGGCTAGGACTCAGAACAGCTGGAAGTTGGTAAATGAAGCTTTCTATTTACAGCTATGCACAATATCCAAGCAGCTATTTACAATGTATAACAGATATTTACAGATATATACAGTAGAAAGGTAATACAGAAATACCACAGCCCTCCCAGAGATCAAAATCCCTAAGAGAGGTTTTTAATCCCCCCCCTACCACCTTTCCCCCCCTTCCCCAATCTTATCTCACCACCTGTTGATGCAGCAGATAGTCAAAGGTAGACTGGCCAGGGGGGTTAACAGTAGGAAAATAACTTAGTGGAATTATTGAGAATTAGCTACAAAAGGCAGGGACAAAGGAGCCATGCAAGAGCAGCCACAGCCCAGAGAGGTCTGAACCCATCTCATCTATATTTGGGTTACACCTCTTAAAACATTTTGGGTTTTTTCTTTATCAGTAAAGCTGTGAGTAGAGTAGCATCATCTGTTTTCCTCTCTCAGCCTATAGTCTAATTTTCTCACCCAAATCCTCCAACTAGTTCAAAACAGCACCAAGTGCCTAAAAAGCATTACCTTGCTTGGCCAGGATCAGTATTAACCAAACCAGAGGGAAGGAATATGCCTTTCTCTATGAGCAGGATTGTGTCTGATCCAAGACACCGAATGGCAAGAGACAAAAAAAGCCCTGCTATTTCTTGATGCCATCTGACATAAATAGGTCCATCTCAAGGCAACACTATTCCCAATTCTCACTATCTAGAGACTGAATTGGAGTTTACATGTGCAGATCAGAGGAACAGTTCACTCTACCACCTGCAAGATTATTCTCCTTGTCTGCCAGATGAACTTGAGGCCAGTTTGACCACATTCTGCAATTCTGCAGGGTAAAGCAATCTCACCACTTGGCTTATTCATAGAAAGCCTTCCGGCAGCAGACATCACTTTCTGAATGTGATGACTGTGAAGGCAAATTGCAAAGTGCTCTCATGAGTTTCTAACAACTCTGTGCTCATCCAGAGATCAATGATGCTGAGCTACCAGGCTGCCTCTAGAGTCCCCATCCTGACAGAGCAGTCACAATCAATCTATGCCAACAGAAGAATTTAAAGGATATTTTCCCAAAGACATAGGGCAGGATTATCTGCCTGTCTGAATTACCCATCTGAAGAGAAACAGAAAAGAAAGTCTCACTCCATCTGAGAACATGTGCACACAGTGTGTAAACAAATGCTATAACCCAGGTTTCTGAGTCCCACGTACACTGCCTGGCATGGAGAAGGAGGCAGACATATTTTGCTATATCATGCGGAGTATTTCATCCCAAAAGGAGTGGTCAGGTCTCTAATGGCCTTAAGTCCATTCTTCAATCAAAAAGATTAGCTTATGAGAAAAATGTATAAATCTCAATGAACACAGGAGTGATTACTCAGCATTCATGAGACTTAAAAGTGTTCTCTATGCTGTTCAAAAAGCTTTAAATGAGACTGGCTCTACAATGCAGAAGTGAGATCCACAGCAGGATCTCTCACACATTGAAGACCGTATCAGTCCTCAGGCTGTATCATCCTAAATTGGGGCTTCCCTTGAAGACAGCCTCTTCATAAGAATTTACCATTGGAACCAGAATTACCTCCTCATCAATTCATTTCCAAAACCCATGTGTGCCAAATCCAAGGTCACCTGCACGATGTTTTGAGAAACAGACCAGAACACAGATGAAACTATTGTGAAATTCTGCTAATAGCCATTGCAGGCAACAAGAGAAATAGTTTTGTTTATCCAGGAGTAAAGTACCTAGCAGTTAAAAAAAAAAGGAATAATCCCAGATGACATCTACTGCACTTAAGTGACAGACACAGCTAGAGAAAGGAGCTTAATGGAGCAAGCAGGGTACAGTACCTCCATAGTAAGGTTTTTTATTTGTCTCAAGGTACAAAGAAATGGTTATGTGACTAAGAGACTAAGACAGCACTATCTGCAAAACAAAATTCTGGAGATCACAAAGAGTCTTGCATCAGACCTTGAGCAACAGGCACATCATTCTTGAAGAGCAAAGCTTTTCATATATGCAACTTTATGATAAAATTACTTATACAGCAGTTCCAATAACCACATTACAAGACCTTGTGAATAGTCCCTCCCCAGCCCTCCTGTAGCCCCCTTCAGATACTGGAAGGCCACTCCAAGGTTTCCTGGCAGCCTTCTCTTCTTCAGGCTGCAGAGCCCCAACTCTCTCACCCTGTCCTCACAGCAGAGCTGCTGCAGCTCTCTCAGCATCTTGGTGGCCTCCTCTATGCACTGGCTCCAACATTTCCATGTCCATGTGCTGAGGGCTGCAGAGCTGCAGACAGTGCTGCAGGTGGAGTGTGAGGAGAGCAGAGCCAAGGGGCACAATCCCCTCCCTTGCCCTGCTGCCCACAGCTGCTCTTGCTGCAGCCCAGCACACAGTTGCTGTCTGGGCTGCACTGACACTGCAGCCTCATCTTGAGCTTTGCATCACCTCAGACCCCCAGGTCCTGTTCCTCAGGGCTGCTCCCAGCCATTCCCCACCCAGCCTGGAGTTGTGCTTGGGATTGTGCCCACCCAGGTGCAGGACTTGTCAATGAAAACCTCAGAGATGGGTGTCTGTGGTCCTGCCTCTCTCCACAACTGAATCAGCCACATATAACATTGATGAGGTGGTTATTCTGTCTGCATTCAGCCCCACTAAGGTACTCATTTTGGGACAGAGGACTTCACAAAGGAAAAAAGACGTTAACAAAAGGAAGTGGCAGAATGGCAGCTCTAGAGCTGGGAAGTGAAAGTGCCTGATGTCATTATTCCAGAAACACTTCCCTTGGTGACCTTGAATGCAAAAGGTACAAACAGTAGGGAACTGACTGCTGAATTTCATGCTCTCAGTGGAATAGTCACCTCCTTAGGTGACAGGTCCTGCTGCTTCAGGTTTGAGCTGTAACCAAGCAAAACGTCCAATCCTGTTTATATCTGGTGTGGAGGCCAGCTCCCACCTAGTGATAACAGCATGCAGCTAGCACACGAGGAGCTGCATGCCTGAAGACCTCCACGCAGAAGTACAGAGATCAATCACTCAGTGAATAGGGGAGCTTTCTGCCAACCATGCAAGTACACAAACATAGAGCATGGCACCTCCCTTCAACCCCAGCACCTCACGGCAGATTTCTGAATGCGAATGGCTGAGCTTTGTCAGTAGGTGAAGAAACTGTGCTGGTTTGAACCAATTGGAGAATTTGAGTGAGAAATTAGACTACTGGCTGAGAGAGGAAAACACAGGATGGCACTTCACCCAGAGCTTTACTGAGAAAAAAAAAAAAAAAAAAAAAAGTTGTTTTTAAAAGTGTAGCCCA
>VWZI01006837.1:863810-895555 GCA_013396835.1 Psilopogon haemacephalus
TATATATATATAAAATAATATATAGGGGGATTGATTTCAGGAGTTAATTGTATCTGAAGATACAAGTAATATTTGTATTGAATATATTTGTATATTGAATATTAATACAGATAATATTGTATCTGAAGAATATTGCAACACAGTGGCAAAAATTGCATTTGAACAAGACTGAGACATTCATTCATATGCAATTACAGCTGCATATTTATGATATTAATATAAAGGGGTGTTGATTTCAGGAGTTAATCGACAACTAGTGGAGAAAGAAGGAAAAGAAAGCAGAGGAATGAGGAAATAAGAAAGGTTTTATCGCAAAAGAAAATAAATAAGAAGTATCTTAGGAAACTACCTAGACTGCTGTGAGTTCCAACACCTGAGTTATGCTTGGCATGAACATCCCTAGTTTTTTGTTTTGAGACAGTTACAATTCAGGCTTCTGGGTAGCATTTCCAATGGAGCAAAAGAGGAATGCAGCTTTCACCAACCTGGGTATTTCAGATTGTCAGGGGTTGAGCTCAATCTGCTGCTGTATTCAATCCCGTGCTGCCATCACTCCAGCTTCAAAATCAAAGTGCTGGCTGGAGCAAAGTATCACGGGGCTTGAAGTTCAGATTGTAACATGAGAGGCTTCTTGTCCTGACTGCTGCTTTTTCTGTTTCCAGGTTTGGGATTTCTGCTGGGATTGGCACGGGACAGGAGGAGTGGGGAGTTAGTTCCCTGACTTCTGCTGTTGCTTCTGCATTTTGCTGTGCTTTTTCTGCAAATAGGCTAAGATAATTGTGCATTGTATTATCTCTTTTTTTCTCATTAAAGCTCTTTATCTCGACCTGGATTTTTTTTTTCCCCCCGTGTTACTTTCCCTTATTTCTGTGCTGGAGGGAAGGAGGCTGTTAACTCACGACACAGATGCAAAGAAGCAGCATTTTAACAAAGCTTGTGTAAATTACAATTATTTCTGAGAACCAGCAGTTACAGTGTAATGTTCAGTCTTCCACTGGGAGAAACTGCATTGACAGAAAGCTGATAAAGCATAAAAAAGCATAAAAGCCCTAGATAAGTAAGTAGGAAGCGTTTTAGACTACTAATTTCTCATGTAATAAATTCTGTGGCAGACTATTTTAAACTACTGCAGAGAAACTGATGTGCATTATAAGTACCTTTATTTTTTTTCAGCCATCAGAAAAAGGAATGGTAGTTACAGATGCTTTTAATGGCAAAGCTGACACTGCAGATGAGGGTACTGGAAGATTCAAATTGGCCCAAAATGTTTCAGCATGGCTCAGGAGTTTGCTGTTATCCCTATAACCACTCTCCACATACATGCACAACTATTCAATGTCAGCACATTCAGTTCTCCAAAGCTGCTTTAAATGCTTTAATGTTATAGCTAAGATACAGTCACGTGAACATTTTAACCAAAAACCTGACAACAAGATTAATATGTAGATTACAACAGCAATCATCCTGAAGCTCAATCTCAGTTTTTTTTCAGGTACTCAGAGCTGCAAGTCAGTAGCATTGGCAGAAAGCACAGCATTTTTTTTCCATCTCTCCTTTCAGGCATAAACAACAAATTGACTGAATTGGCGAAATAAGCAACTTCCATAACACAGCTGTCAGGCTTCACAGTTAGAAGGAAAAATGCAGCATGTGGGTGACTTACAAAGATAATGCAGTAACTGCCTTTTCCTTTTTTTGTTTCCTGCTCTGCAGAAAGCTGCTTCCCCTCTCCCTGTGCTGCTGCTCTTCAGCATCATAGAAATCAGTCAGAGCTGGAAGGGACCACAAGCATCATCTAGTTCCAACCCCCCTGCTATGGGCAGAGACAGCTCAAACTAGATCAGGCTGCCCAGAGCATCAAAACAAAGAAGGACCAGCAAGAGGTGAGTGAGAGCACTGGCTCAAGCCTCCCTACACTTTAGAGCTGACATTTCCAAAGTCTTTCCTATGTTTCCCACAGTCATAAAGGTTTTGTTTGGGGAGATGTGAACAATTTCTCTACCCAGCATTCTCCATTCTGATTTCCAACCCACGAGGCAATTTCTGTACAGATTTGTGCAACTGCAATGTGTTGATCCTAAGCTAAAGCCTGCTGTTTCTACGTTACTTCCAAATAAGCAAAACACAATTAAATAAGGCTTACAAAACATTTACTTACTGAAGGTCTTGAAACATGCAGCCCTAATTTCACAAAACAGAAGTGTTAATGTGCAGACCTCTCAAGTGTTAACCTTGAGAACCACTTTGCAAATGTAGCTCTCTGCCTTTCTTAGCAAATTAAACTATTTCTGAAGAACTTATGTTTTCATTACTAAAAATTGCAGTTGTTTTTATTTGTAAACACACAATATAGTTCACACTCTTGTTCGATTTTAAATGGCAGAACTGCAGAAGATAAGCAAGGAAACGTTTTGAGGGTCATAGTGAAGGACTTGAGAACCACTTTGCAAATGTAGCTCTCTGCCTTTCTTAGCAACTTAAACTATTTCTGAAGAACCTAAGTTTTCATTACTAAAAATTGCAGTGGTTTGTAACTGTATGCACACAATATAATTCACACTGTTGTCCGATTTTAAATGGCAGAACTGCAGAAGATAAGCAAGGAAACATTTTGAGGGTCACAATGAAGGACATCTTCAGTGCCAAGAGTAAAGTTATCTGCAGTAAGAGTTGGAGTGTCTGAGTTCTTCTGCAAGTAATTGTATTAAGTTTCACTTTATGTATATCAACATTCCTAAATTCTGCATGTCACACACAGCTAAGGGAGACGAGGACAAAGCTCATGGTGCAATCACAGGTACATACTCCATGCTACAACTGCAGTTACATTAATTTAAATACTAAAAAACAAAAAAAAAAACCCAACAGTAATATGAAAAAGGACACCTTGCTTCATGCAGCCAAGATCTATATTTTCAAATGCCACAACAATAGCCAAAAAAGTAAACTAATTGTTTTTGTTATATATGACTAATTTAGTCTGAAAGCAGTAAATTGCCTCTCCTCTACTGTGGTAAGTAGTCTACCTGACATTTCTTTAACTGGCAAACCAACTTTTGCTCACAACAAAAGGGCAGCAGACTGACCATGGATGTGTTACATAATTTAAAGGTCTGATTTCTTCACACATCAATACAGACTGTCCCACTCAACCTGCCAGAACAAGGTTGTGACTGTCAAACAATTTTACTTTCACTGATGTGTTGAAGTATTAATTTCCACCTGTATGGCCAATTCATCTGTTTTGTCTAAGTTTCAATCACAGTGTCATCTGCCTTCTTCAAAAATTCCTTCTGGGTTTTTTTGCATCCCTTCCTGTTGTTCAGTGTTTTCTGGTAAGAACGTGTCAATAAAATTAATGCCTAAAAGTTATTTTGTCCAAGACAAACAATCAGACTTAAGAGGAAGATTGGTAGATCATTTTTTATTATTCTGAAAACTATCATTACCTCTGCCCTGCAGCTTTCTATTAACAACTGATTTGATTCATTCTAGTGACCAATGTCATCATTCTAGTGATTGGCTTCAATTCTGCTTCTTGACTGATAGTAACTGGACTGCTAACTCCAGAAAACTTGACTGATAATCACTGGAATGGTAACTCCAGAAAAAAAAGACAGAACAAGCTGAGTTGTTTTGCTTCTGCAGTTTGAGCTAAGTTACTTCTTAGGAGAGTGACCATTACCAATACTAAATCTTCAATGCCATGAAGACTCCATGTACCTAACTCAGTATTTAAGTACCAAATGCTGGAACTTTTTAAAACTTATTTCTTGCTAAATAAAGATTATCTTACAAATTCTCCCCAGTTGCTACCTCAGCCTCCTTAGTTAGATGGCAATAATAATTAAACAGTGATACTTAACTGTTTATTTCTAAGAAGGACAATTCTTTTGATTAAGTTCCAACCCCCCTGCTATGGGCAGAGACAGCTCAAACTAGATCAGGCTGCCCAGAGCATCAAAACAAAGAAGGACCAACAAGAGGTGAGTGAGAGCACTGGCTCAAGCCTCCCTACACTTTAGAGCTGACGTTTGCAAAGCCTTTCCTATGTTTCCCACAGTCATAAAGGTTTTGTTTGGGGAGATGTGAACAATTTCTCTACCCAGCATTCTCCATTCTGATTTCCAACCCACGAGGCAATTTCTGTACAGATTTGTGCAACTGCAATGTGTTGATCCTAAGCTAAAGCCTGCTGTTTCTACGTTACTTCCAAATAAGCAAAACACAATTAAATAAGGCTTACAATTCTTTTGATTAAGAAAAAAAGGTTATTTATTAGGTTGCCATCACTCAGTGATCACACAGGCAGGGAAAACCTGGACCCAAGTATCTTTACTTGGTAAAGGCAGACTGCTCTTTTTGATACGTTTTCCTTGTTGATCTTCAGATGTAATTTACAGTTGTCAAACAATTATAGGAAATACTCATTCTGAATGCTACATGGGTGCCCTTCTTCCCCCTTAACTCTGTTGTTCAATTATTCATAACAGTTACAAGCACTTAGAAAGGAACAGTGATCTATAAATATTTAATCCAAGACGCCTGTAAGAGAAAAAGACATGAGAGACTACAAATACCAAGTAGTATAAAGTATTTGTTGATCCTAAGCCAACAAACAAGGAAGTACATGCTCTGCAGATTTGGAAATTACACAAATGTTCATAGCTTTGACAAACTAATTTGAGTAGGGCACCTGCATACTTCACTAAACAACTGCAATTAAATAAACAGAAGTTACTGGCTTTAGGATTTTTTTTTTTTCCAGGCTTGCACTATTCTGAAGAGGCCTATTTTGATCATTTGCTGCAAGTTTACCTTGTGCAGAACGCTGTCAATAAGCATCACTACCACATTACCGTTTCAAAGGACGCGAGACAAGAGCCAACACGAAGGCAGGATCTGAAATCCCATTTTCAACAGCAGCACCTCAGCAAGCAGCTGACAATCTTCTCAAATTCACAATATAGATTAGAATTCTACCACTTGGGAGAATTAAAAAAAAAAAAAAAGTGCAAGAATTTAAAATGTCTTTTTTAAAAAGCTTATAACCCTTCTAGATGTGGAGGAGGGCTGTGGATCCAGGATGTGCTCAAACTTCAGTATAATACAGCAGGTTAAAATAAATCCGTTAATTTTGAGAGCTTGTATTTAACTCTCAGTATGGGCAATAATGAAAATACAGTAATGCTGTCATCATGTTCTGTGAAAACTAGGAAAATGGGACTTTTTTTAAGTTGCTAAGGCTTACTGTGGAAATAACATTAAACTATTTGTGGACCGTATCTCAGTACACTGTATGCAGCCCTTTGAATATCCTGCACATCACAAATACTCAAAGACACATGCCAACAGTACAAAAAATTAACTCGAATTACATCTAAATATTGAAAGCAATCACAGAAGCAGGACGATTTTCTCATCCATTTACTTTAAACTGAATTAGTCTGAAACCAAAACGCCTCCACTGATTTCACTCACAGCACAGGGTGATATTGCCTGTCCTTTGAAACCATGTGCATGTCCCCACCATGAAGGACCAGCACTGCCTAAACCTAAACTAAAATGAAGTCTGAAAAAAAATTCAGATAATACTTGAGAAACTGTATTCAATTTTCCTAACTCAACCTTATAACCACCTTGCAATGATTAAATTGCTTCATGTGAAGTTTTCTTCTTGTTCAGAGTTGCAGAGCGACAGAATCTAGACCTGTTTCACTATAGTCAGCCTCTCGCTCTCTCAGCTTCCTACAGTCCAACATTTATCTTCCAGTATCTGAAGGGAGCCTACAGGAAGGCTGGGGAGGGACTATTGACAAGGTCTTGTTATGACAGAATAAGGAATAAAGGGTTTAAAGTGGCAGAGGGGAGATTGAAACTGGATGTTAGGAGGAAGTTGTTTGCAGTGAGGGTGGTGAGACACTGGCACAGGTTGCCCAGGGAGGTTGTGGAGCACAGAATCACAGAATGGGATTGAAGATTCTGTGCTTCTGTGCTTCACAACCTTCCTGGAGGTGTTCAAGGCCAGGCTGGATGAGGCTTTGAGCAACCTGTTCTAGTGGGAGGTGTCCCTGCCTATGGCACAGGGGGCTTGGAGCTGGATGATCCTTGAGGTCTCTTCCAGCCTAAACCATTCTATGATTCTACAAAATTTTAGTATTTAAATAGCACATATCTAATTACTTGAAAATTATTTAAACATTCGTTTTCAACACAGAAATATTTCTGTAAAAAATGTTTTGTTTTCTGATACTGTCATTCGGGACTGAAAAATAAATCACAGTAACCACTTCTGCATAACCAGTACCCAGTGGAGAGTATATTTAGATTATACTCCAAAGTTTGCCTGCCCTGTGGAGAGCAGAGAAAATTCCAGCTGTAAATTAGAGTAGTCTACTAGAAAAGTACAAGAATGGCCACAATGGACACAGTTATATCTGCCAGTGTGTCTTTTGGTTACTCAGCTTGCTCCTCTCTGTAGCTAAATTATGGCTGCAAAAGAAGCCTGCTGTTAGAATCTGTGCAGTCCCTAAAAATAGAGCTTGCCCTCATGTTGCCTACACCAATAAATCCAGTTAAAAAACAGGCACGCCTTCAGTATTAATACTTGCATTTGAACTCTGAGAATAAAGGCAAGCATTCAACTGCTGTAACTAAAAATAAAAATGGAAACAAAGGAACTACAGCTCTCAGGATAGTTTAACTAATACACAGACTAAAATAGTCAAATTTTTAGCATCTTACAAACCCTAAGAGGTTATTAGATTAAAAAAAAAAAAAAAACCACAATGAAAATCACTAATACTAAACTTAAGAACTCCTTTTTTTTTTGCTTTAAAAATAGATTGTATTTAAAATATTTTTAAAATACATATTTCATAGAATCATGGAATCAATCAGGGTTGGAAGGGTCCACAAGGATCAGCCAGTTACAACTCCCCTGCCCTAGATCAGGCTGCCCACAGCCTCATCCAACCTGGCTGCAAACATCTCCAGGGATGTGGCCCCAAACACCTCCCTGCAGGGGCAACCCATTCCAGCCTCTCACCACTCTCATGCTCAACAACTTCCTCCTCACATCCAATCTCAATCTGTGCACCTCCAGCTTTGCTCCATTCCCCCATGTCCTGTCACTACCTGAGAGCCTAAAAAAAAAGTCCCTCCCCAGCTTTTCTGTAGCCCCCTTCAGATCCTGGAAGGCCACAAGAAGGTCACCTGGGAGCCTCCTCTTCTCCAGCCTGCACAGCCCCAACTCTTTCAGTCTGTCCTCACAGCAGAGGTGCTGCAGCCCTCTGAGCATCCTCGTGGCCCTTCCCTGGACACCTCCACCATGTCCACATCCCTCTTGTAATAGGGCCCCAAAACTGGAAGCAGACATATTTAAGCAACTTTACTTGGATTTCCACACCTTTTGATAAATTCATGCTGCAACAGGACTTGCCTTGTTGGACTCAACAGATCTTAATGCTGAAATAAGAGCCAAAGGGAAACTGATAACAGAAGCAGATGTGCCTCAGTGAAACGTTGCTTTGTAAGATTTAGATTTCTGTACTAAGAACAGAGGGAATACTCATAAGGAAAATAATTTGCTGGGTTAATTTGACACAATGTTCAATTGAAAAGTTAACATATCAACTTATTTGAGTACTGCATCTTGCATATTTATATATGTAAATACAGAATTTATTATCTCTCATCCACGTTGAATTCTAAACTGAAAATCAACTGACCACAACAAATGGGTTCTGGCAATACCAACACAGCTGTCTATTCACATTGGTAGTAACTTGTTACTGGCCAACTTTATCACTGGATTTTAGCTCTCAAGATAGCTTAGAGGGAAAGAACAAACAGTAAGTAGTATAAACCTTTCACTGATGCTTAGCAACTTCTGGTTCAATAGATGCTGAAATGTTATTTCAGTGAACTGCCCCATGCTGCATGCAATTCTTGTTCAATCACCTGCACTTTAAATCATTTCAACTTCTAGAAGGAGGAAACAGCAAACTTTACAATAGAAATGTGCATTGCAAATCACAGGCTCACAGGATGTCAGGGGTTGGAAGGGACTCAAAGAGCTCATCCAGTCCAACCTCGCTGCCACAGCAGGACCAGACAATCTAGCTCAGGGCACACAGCAACATGCCCAGACAGGCCTGGAAAGGCTCCAGAGAAGGAGACTCCACAACCTTTCTGGGCAGCCTGTGCCAGTACTCTGGAATCCTTCCAGTCAAGAAGTTGCTCCTTGTGTTGAACTGCAACCTCCTGTGCTGCAGCTTCCATCCATTGCTCCTTGGCCTATCCCAGGGAGCAATGAGCAGAGCCTGTGTTGTGTGTCCCTCCTTCTCCAGCCCTCAGATATTTATAAACATTGATGAAATGCCCTCTCAGTCTTCTCCAGACTAAGCAGCCCCAGGTCCCTCAGCCTCTCCTCATCAGGCAGTGCTGCAATCCCCTCAGCATCCTCATAGCCCTCCCCTGGACCCTCTCCAGCAGATCCCTGTCCCTCTTAAACTGGGGAGTCCAAAACTGAAGGCAGTGCTCAAGATGAGGTCTCAGGAGGGCAGAGTAGAGGGGGAGAAAAACCTCCCTTGATTTTGATAATCGACAATTTGGTCCCAGCCTATCAGCATGAAATTGCATCCTTCAGCACTTTTTAAGAACAGCTGTGCACACTACATCATAAAGGATTCACTTTGGACTCAGCAATCTAATATAAATACCTCTCATTTTAAAACCCTTCACCTCCTGCAGGTTCCATACAGAACAGTATCATTTCCAGAATGCTAAGGAGCTTCACCTTCAGAAACTTGTCAAACAGACTTCACTCTACAGCAAGAAAACCCCAATTTATATAGAACCTTTTCTCCTTTACCTACCACCATATTTGCAGACTGCTCACAATGGCATTTAGCTACAATAGAAAGTATTCCTTTTTTTTTTTTTTTAATGCGGAGTTATGAAAAGAAAATCATGGCTTTATGATGATATAAGTGAGTGAGATAGAAGCAGGCTGTTTCCAGGGCTACCAATGAACCATATATTATGATTTAGATGACTTCTTAGGAAAGTAAAGCTAGTGATGATCATACTCTGTCTTAATGTACACATCTTCCTAACTTCAGAGTTTATTTCTTGATTTCTAGTAAATGTGATAAAAGAAAAGATCTAAAGGCAAGCAGGCTCCATGAGTTTTCCCCAAGCGAGGAAGCCAGGAAACAAAAACAGAATCAATACAACTGAAATTATAGAAAACAAACAAACAAGCACAAATACACAGACCATTAAAAAAAAAAACTGAAACAAACCATCCACACAGGTCAAGAGTGCAGACCTCACTGGATCTTTAAGTCAGCCACAAAGACACAATCTTACTGGAGCTGAAGTGCCATGTAGCAGACACAGCTTAGTCCAATGCAGATAGAAGAGCCTGACACCTGCCACCATGTCTCATCTCCCAGACACAAGGAACATGTTAGCCTCAAACCTAATTTTTCTGGCTTTGCATCAGTGAAATGGATGGAATAGTGTAACAGAATCAGCCAGGTCGGAAGAGACCTCCAAGATCATCCAGTCCAACCTAGCACCCAGCCCTACCCAATCAACTAGACCAGGGCACAAAATGCCCCATCCAGGCTTTGCGTGAACACCTCCACGGACTCCACCACCTCCCTGGGCAGCCCATTCCAACGCCAATCACTCTCTCTGGCAAGAACTTCTTGCTAACATCCAGCCTAGACCTCCTCCAGCACAACTTGAGACTGTGTCCCCCTCCTCCTGTTGCTGGGTGCCTGGGAGAAGAGCCCAGCCTTCCTTTAGGTAGTTGTAGACAGCAATGAAGTCTGCCCTGAGTCTCTTTTTCTCCCAGCTCCCTCAGCCTCTCCTCTTGGGGCTGTGCTCCAGGCCTCTCCCCAGCCTTGCTGCCCTTCTCTCGACACCTTCCAGCACCTCAACATCTCTCTTGAATTGAGAGGCCCAGAACTGAACACAGCACTGAAGGTGTGGCCTGAGCAGTGCCACAGTACAGGGGCAGAATAACCTCCCTGCTCCTGCTGCCCACACTGCTCCTGCTCCAGCCCAGGATGCCACTGGCTCTGCTGCCCACCCAGGCACACTGCTGGCTCACGTTCAGCCTGTACCTGAACATCTGAACTACCTTTCTTTACCACCTCTCACTCAAGATTTCCTCAGCAGACATTTACAGCATTGCCAAGAAGCCCCAAGAGCTTGATAACAAAACCTAAAGCTTGTTGTAGAACATCAGCAGCTAAACCTGCTCCAAGAAGGGCAGGTGTAGAGTACCTGTCTCTTCAAAGATAACGTTCTCTGCTACTACAGAGAGTAAGATACCTTATCTCCTCCAGACAAAGAAACCTGAGAGAGGTTTCCTGACAATTTTGGGAGAGTAAAAGAAAATATTTCAGAGCAGATGTTAACCTGTGTCAAAAGTCCTGCTACGGTAAACAGGTGTTTCTTTCAACGTAGGACATTCAGGTATCTCCTGAAGTGCTTAAAATCAACACTATACCCTTCACCTTCTTTCTATCAAGACAGCTGTAAATGGCATCTGAACAACACCACCCATCCCTTAACAGGTACTGGCAAGTGGCAGATGCACACAAGAGAATCATGAAACTTCCTTTCACAAAAACAGTCTTTTGTTTCCATTAGAACACCTGAAATCAACTATAAAAAATTCAGAAGCAAGTTCTTTGTGTTAAGAGCTGTAAGCAGATATTCAAGAACCTTCTGGATGCATTCCAGTGTGACCTGCTCTAGGTGATCCTGCTCTGGCAGGGGGGCTGGACCAGAAGATCTTTTCAGGTCACTTCCAACCCCTGACATTCTATGATTCTAAATCTACATTTCTCTTATTTCAAACCATCATCCCTTGCCCTATCTCTACAAGGCTGTGTAAACAGTCCCTTTCCAGCCCTGCAGGTCCACTGACACAGCAGGCCAGTATTTACAGAATTTGTGACCTTCTGAAGCTTGCTTGATATGGGCACAACGTTCACCTGGTCATCTATTTTCTTTTATTTAAGGATTGTATTTAGAAAAATCACTTAGGTAACCACAAATTATTTCAAGGAATATCACTTTGATTCCTTTTAAAGAACTGGTACTTCCTCCAGGAGCAGACCACTCACTCTGCTACAAAACAGACAACCATGGCGATTGTGCACTTTTAGACATTTTAGTATGTTCTTGTTTGGTTCCATTATTCACCAGCCAATAATTATGGTGGTGTATTTTGCATTTTCTTATTTTAATGAAACAGCAGTAGAATCAGGAAATCTTCCTAACACTTAGTATACTAGGAAAATTCCATTGAGATTTGTTTTGAAACCAAGCTGGACAACTACTATATTTAAATATGCACCACATTATCAAGATTCAAATAAGGATTCAGGAGTTGCACTTTTTCTTAAATGGAGTTTTTTTGTTGTTTTTTTTTAAGGTTGCTTTCTAAAATTTCTATTTATAGCTGGTCATGCACATTCAGGAAACAAGAAAAAGCACTTCAGAAACCAAAGTAACTGAGAGAAAACACATTCTATGACTTGGGCAATACTGCACTACATCCAACTTAGAATTAGTGGTGACACATAAATAAATAAATGCAAAGTGCCAACACCACAAAGCCACTTCCTGCTCAGGATTCACAAGTAACAGAGAAGGAAAGGAAAAATAGGAAACAAACACTTAGGATGTTAAGGGTAACTTAATTACTCCTTTTTCAGAAGCCACATTTACCAAAACTGCTAAACCACCACTGCCCATTCACTCCTAAGCCACCACTACCCATCCACTGCTCATCCACTCCTGAGCCACCACTGCACAGCCACTGCTAAGCCACCACTGCCCGTCCACTGCCAAGCCACCACTGCTCATCCACTGCCAAGCCACCACTGCTCATCCACTCCCAAGCCACCACTGCCCGTCCACTGCCAAGCCACTACTGCCCGACCACTGCCAAGCCACCACTGCCCGACCACTGCCAAGCCACCACTGCCCAACCACTGCCAAGCCACCACTGCCCGTCCACTGCCAAGCCACCACTGCCCATCCACTGCCAAGCCACCACTGCCCGTCCACTCCTAAGCCACCACTGCCCAATCACTCCTAAGCCACTACTGCCCAACCACTGCTAAGCCATCACTACTATCACTTATAATCCATGTGGGTCTTCCACTAAGGCGGAAAGAAATAATAGTTAGAGAAAAATAATCCATTAATAAATGAAATCATTAATTGACAACTATAGAACGCACTTAAATTCTGGAGAATAAAGACATGGAGATGCTTGCTCAGTTGAATATCCCACCATAGTGTAACTGTTTTCTGCTGAAGCCTTTATAAAGGAACCACTTGCAGTAAGTATCCTTTGCACCTCCTACTTAAAATGTTCTGTCCTCTTGTCCTCTTTGTCTTGAGGCCAACAGCGTGAAATTACCTTGATCCCCATATCTTTCTTCCATGTCACTGAGTCAGAAGCAATTCTTATAATGACTTAAAAATAATTCATACTAAATGAACTTCATGTGTTAATTATGTCATTATGGTAAAAGCAGAGGGCATCATCAATGGCTCCTCATTTGGAAGAGTACTCACTGATGCGAATATTCAACCCACATCAAAATTTCAAAGTGCACGCTATCCTAAAGATTTAGAATCATAGAATCAGTCAGGGTTGGAAGGGACCACAAGGATCAGCCAGTTCCAACCCCCCTGCCATGCCCAGGGACACCCTACCCTACATCAGGCTGCCTACAGCCTCTGCCAGCCTGGCTGCAAACACCTCCAGGGATCTGGCGCCAAACACCTCCCTGGGCAACCCATTCCACCCTCTCACCACTCTCATGCTCAACAACTTCCTCCTCACATCCAGTCTGAATCTCCCCACCTCCAGCTTTGCTCCATTCCCCCTAGTCCTCTCACTACCTGAGAGTCTAAAAAGTCCTTCCCCAGCTTTTCTGTAGCCCTCTTCAGATCCTGGAAGGCCACAAGAAGGTCACCTGGGAGCCTCCTCTTCTCCAAACTGCACAGCCCCAACTCTTTCAGTCTGTCCTCACAGCAGAGGTGCTGCAGCCCTCTGAGCATCCTCCTGGCTCTTCCCCGGACGCCTCCAGCATATTCACATCCCTCTTGTCCCAGGGGCTCCAGAACTGGATGAGTACTCCAGCTGGGGTCTCACCAGAGCACAGTAGGGGGGAGAATCACCTCCCTGGCCCTGCTGGCCACACTTCTGCTGCAGCCCAGGCTTTGCTTGGCTTTCTGGGCTGCAAGTGCACACTGCTGCCTCATGTTGAACTTCTTGCCCAGCAGCACCCCCAAGTCTCTCTCCTCAGGGCTGCTCTCCAGTCACTGCCCGGCCTGGATTTGTGCTTGAGAGTTCATTTTTCTTGTCTTTATTTGGGGTGAGGCTGCTACTAAAACAGCATTAAGTATTTAAACATGAATATTATTATTCAATATTTTTAGACCTACTGCACTGTCATGTGCACTTGGGCAACTTCTCAGTTGTATTTACAGAAGCTCCTGGGATGGATGTCAGTTACTGGGGCAACTTCTGAGGTCACCATCAGCTACTGTAAATCACAAGTGCTTCAAGAGACTTCAAATCTATGGTAACATTGCATGTGTCATGCAGGAATGCAAGCCCCAAGCCAGTAGAGCTGTTGTGCCACTAGAAGGCAGCTCTTGTCCAGAAGGGTGCTTCAGAGAGAATTCCTCTTAACACAACTAATGGAGGGGCATAGAGGGAGCAAAAACCCAATCATCCTCAACGTCAACAGTTCTGAACACAGCCTGAATCCATGTCCACGGATTCCACAACTGCTGCCTCATTTTTGACAGCATGCCTGATCTTCCTAATCACACATATTCCACTCAACTACCTCTTCCCATCTTTTAAGGTTCCCTCTTGTGCTGGTTTGAGAGTGACTGCAATGTTTTCATGAGAGAAATTAGACCATTAGCTGTGAAAAAGGGAAACAAGGTGATGTCTGTATTGCCCATTTGTTCTGCTGAGCCAGATAAAAACAGGGACACAAACACAGATAAGACAAGAGTGTCTCTGCCTGGCCTCTGCTGCATTAACCCTTCTGCCTGACCCTGCCAACCCCTTCCAGCTCACCCTTCACGTAAGAGAGATCCTGAGATAAGGGAGAGGGTGGGAGGGGGTGGAAAGAAGGTGGAAGATTGGTTGGGAGCCTCTCCTGGCTACTGGACAGGCTAGAGAGCTGTGCCCAGGCCAACCTCATGAAATTCAACAAGGTCAAGTGTAAGGTCCTGCACCTGGGTCGCTGCAATCCCAAGCATAAATACAGGCTGCGTGACGAGTGGCTGGAGAACAGCTCTGAGGAAAAGGACCTGGGGGTCTGGGTGGATGAGAAGCTCAACATGAGCCTGCAGTGTGCACACACAGCCCAGACAGCAACTGTGTGCTGGGCTGCAGCAAGAGAAGCATTACCAGCAGAGTAAGGGAGGGGATTCTGCCCCTTTACTCTGCTCTCCTCACACCCCACCTGGAGTACTGTGTGCAGTTCTGGAGCCCCCAGCACAAGCAGGACATGGAACTGTTGGAGAGTGTCCAGAGGAGGGCCACAAAGATGATTAGAGGGCTGGAGGACCTCCACTATGAGGACAGGCTGGAGAAGAGAAGGCTTTGAGGACACCTTATAGCAACTTTCCAGTATCTGAAGGGAGCCTACAGGAAGGCTGGGGAGGGACTGTTCACAAGGTCTTGTAATGACAGGATGAGGGGGAATGGGTTCAAATTGGCAGAGAGGAGATTTAAATGGGATGTTAGGAGGAAGTTCTTCACAGTGAGGGTGGTGAGACACTGGCACAGGTTGCCAGGGAGGTTGTGGCTGCTCCCTCCCTGGATGTGTTCAAGGCCAGGCTGGATGAGGTCTTGAGTGACCTGATCTAGTGGGAGGTGTCCCTGCCTATGGCATAGGGGGGTTGGAACTGGATGATCTTTGAGGTCTCTTCCAACCTAAACCATTCTATGATTCTATGATACTGGGAGGGGTGTTGCATTTCTGCATTACTTTTAACTTGTGCGTAACTACATAGCTGTAAATAATTGTAACATATTGTAAATATCTGCTTGTATATTGTGCTAAGCTGTGAATATAAAGCTTCAGACCTTAACTTCCAGCCAGCTGAGTCCAGTCTGGGTGAATGCATTGCGGGTGGGGGGCAGGTGAAGCCCAGAACCACTACGCCTCCCAATCCCAGCCAAGAGTAATCTTTACCTTGCGTGAATCCTGCTCCCTTTCTTTTTTCATTCTGCTTACATGGCTTGTAGGACAGCCAAGAGATGGCACTTGTAGCTCAGTTAGAAACACCACCCGTGCTGCAAGGCTGGGCAATGCAGACTGAGTCACCACTCAGCACAACGAGTGCACTTTCCTTGAATTATTGTAATGAAGAATAAATAGTGTCTCTTTTCCTCACCCAGACGCAAATGTTCACGCAATTTAGTAAAAGCTAAGTTATGCTCAAGAGCTCTGCCCTTTAGTCTAATTTGGTAGAAATTAGCTAGCAGCAGGCAGATGCAGTAACTCACTTTCTCCAGAAACTTGGCTGGAAAAATCATCTTTGCATACAATTATACTCCAGCTTTTATAAATACAAGGGAGAATCTTTGGATTGAAGTCTGCTACCAACTGCAGCATTTTTTCACATGTAAGTAAAAACAAGTGAGACCTCCCTGGATTTCCCAACAGTTGCGGAGAAAATGCTTTATATGGAAAACACATTTCAACTATCATTTGCCTCTTAAAAAAAATAAATCTCCTCTTAAGGGTTTACTTTAGCATCCCAAAACCTTAAAAATCTAATTTTTTTTTTTCATTGTCTGAACGCTCCAGACAGGAAGCACACAGAAAAGATTGGTCTCCTGCTGTCTTTATTTTAAAAAAAACAGATAATAGCTTTTCTAAGAGATAAAAGCCTATAGACTTGGAGGAAACAGTAAAACCTGAAGCGTTTTCTCATTTATCAAAAATATTTTAGTGCAACTCACACTGCCACGCTGAACTTTGTAGTTTGTTCATTTGCTGTGGCCATTCTTATGTTTGAAGCCAACATGCACGGTTCTCTGCAAGAGTCACAGCTTTACACACTGAGTTGATCAGACTTTTGTTAAGATTTCAAATCAGTTATACAGAACAACGTATCTCATCTTTATTATGTCTTGCTTTTGAAAGGAGACTTGCTGAGCTAAGCCTGTAGTATAAAGGAAAAGCTCCTTTGTAGCAGATGCCATCAGTTCAGTACAAACATCCACTGGAGCTCTTTTATTTATAGGAGCTTTCAGCAAAACACAGCGAGGCGATCAGTAGGAGTTTTGGCATATGTCCTCCAAGCTCGGGACAGCAGAGCTGTGAAATCACAGAATCATAGCATCAGTCAGGGTTGGAAGGGACCACAAGGATCATCCAATCACTTCCAAAATAGCTGACCCTACTCCTCTTCAACAGTGAGGAACTGATCACTACACTCTCCAATAACTGCATTTAGAAATATAAAGAAATAAATAAAATCAATATAAAAAAATAGGGAAGACTCTCTTGAAGTTTTCTTATTAACTACTGGGGAAAAAAAAAGGGAATATGCTTTTTAAAAGCTGAAAAAAATAAGACAAACTAAGTCTGGCTTTTTTACACTTTTGATTTTCAGTGTTAAAATAATCATTCACCTGTTGAATTAAAGACTAGGGGGAATGGAGCAAAGCTGGAGGTGGGGAGATTCACACTGGATGTGACAAGGAAGTTTTTCAGCATGAGTGCTGAAGCCCTGGAATGGGTTTCTCAGGGAGGTGTTTGGGGCCACATCCCTGGAGGTGTTTGCAGCCAGGCTGGCAGAGGCTGTGGGCAGCCTGATCGAGGGTAGGGTGTCCCTGGGCATGGCAGGGGGGTTGGAACTAGCTGATCCTTGTGGTCCCTTCCAACCCTGACTGATTCTATGATTTTAAAAGTTCATCATCTGAGGCTCAAATGATACATATATCAGAGCATCAGCTAAGTGGGAAATTAAAAATAATAGTTGGTAATCACTCTGAAAGCTCAGTGTAATATATAAAAAAGCAATTTAAAAATTAATTTAAAATTATTAAGATTGATCTCAAAATATTTACCAAACACATATTCTACATCTGATATTTACCAAACACATATTCTACATTCTCTACACTCTGTAATAATGGAGACACAAAATATCGTTCTCACTCACACACAGAAGTAAGAGCTAGAAAACGTTGCCAGACATTTCCTCACTTGTAAATCCACTGTCAGGTGATCGCAGCTATAGACTGGAATCAGAAACTCCTTTGTTGTTGTAATAAAGTCATGAAGTGACATTCCCAACATTCTCTAAGTTTTGAAAGCCTCTCCCAGGAGCGCTAGCCCTTCACATTTCAATGTAAATATTTGCAGATATAGTCAATTACTACAAAGTGTAGTAGCAAATTACTCCCAAAGGCACGTCCTGTACTTTTGGAACCCTCTGAAGGATATGAGCTATGAGAAAAGGGAGAGGTGCTTTGATCCACCTGTGGTGGTTTAGCAGTTAGCTGCCCCCCACACACTTGCAAATAACCCAGGCTAGGACTCAGTTGGCTGGAAGTTGATAAATGAAGCTTTATATTTACAGCTTTGCACAATATACAAGCAGATACTTACAATGTATAACAGATATTTACAGAAATATACAGTAAGAAGGTAATACAGAAACACCACAGAGATTAAAACCCCTACCACCTTTCCCCCTTTTCCCAATCTTATCTCACCAGCTGTTTATGCAGAAGTCAGGTGAAGGTAGATCAGTCAGGGGGTTTAGCAGTAGGAAAATAAGTTGGTGGAATTATTCAGATTCAGCTACAAAAGGCAGGGAGAAAGAACCATGCAAAGCCACAGCCAAAAGCAGTCTGAAACCATCTGACTTATCTATATTTTGGTTACATATCTTAATTTTTTTTTCTTTTTCAGTAAAGCTATGAGGGCAGCAGCATCATCAGTGCTTTCCTCTCTCAGCCTATAATCTAATTTCTCATCCAGACCCTCCAATTAGTTCAAACCAGCACACCACCTACTTCAGAATCCCAGGTGTTCTCTATAATTCTCTAGAAGTGTTTGCATTCAGAAAGGCACAGCTTCAGAAAGTCTCTAGACACATACAAATGACACTTCTGGCATATAGATTTTGCACTCTGGTTTAACCCGAAAAAAAAAAAAGTCATCTGTAAAAACAGGAACAAATTAGTCACGGTTAGAAACTTAGCAAGTTCACACAAAACAGACAGTGACTAAACCATTCGATCTGACCATCATGTCTGTCCTGCAATCCATCTTTGCAACTGATTCTGCTCCTGTCAAGTCAACGACCACAAATAAGCACAAACTACAGTGGGGTAACAAACGGTTCCAATTGCCAGTTCCAACGTCAATTACATATTTTTATTATGTATTAACACATTTTAAAATATGACTCAAACTTAACACTTGCAGGTTTGTGAGTGCTAGCAACCTGCAAAATTAAATCATAGAACCATAGAAACATAGAATGGCTTAGGTTGGAAGAGACCTCAAAGATCATCAAGTTCCAACCCCCCTGTGCCATAGGCAGGGACACCTCCCACTAGATCAGGTCGCTCAAGACCTCGTCCAGCCTGGCCTTCAACACCTCCCTGGGCAACCTGTGCCAATGTCTCACCACCTTCACTGTGAAGAACTTCCTCCTAACATCCAGTTTAAATCTCTTCTCTGCCAGTTTAAACCCATTCTCCCTCATCCTGTCATTACAAGACCTTGTGAACAGTCCCTCCCCAGCCTTCCTGTAGGCCCCTTCAGATACTGGAAGGTTACTATAAGGTCTCCTCGAAGCCTTCTCTTCTCCAGGCTGAAAAGCCCCAATCCTACCTGAAGCCTTTAGGAGATACCTCAAAGCACAAGAAGCCATTTTATTTAATTATTTATTTTAAATCCAGTCAAAACCTGAAGTTAAAAACATCATTTTTAAAATATCTGTGATTTTGAGTAGGAATTTTGATGAATTCAGTGATAACATCAAGTTAGAAAGCAAGCTGACAGCAAAAAAAAAATTGTTTCTTCATTTGCTAATGATAATTTTATCAGGTCAGAAAGATCAGCACCCACTTGCACAAGGTTGCTTTTTTTCTTTTTTAATTAGAATTCTCAAAGTCCTCAACCACAGCAGCCTCTAACTAGCACTCAGAAAGCTGTTGATCATACCACAAATACTAATCCATCAACCACCACAATAAAAAGTAACAGAAAACAGAGATCTCTCAGAACAGGCGTTTTAATTTTACAGCCTTTACAAAACACATTTACTAAAATCAGCTTTGAAGAGAAGTGGGCTGAAGGAAGTTTAAGCACAGCTTATTCTCTTTTCCTGTTGCAGCTGTTTTAAAAGTAAAAAAAAAGCTTCCCCCGCACCTTTTTCAGGCTGCAGGGTTCAAGCAGCAAGACTAAACAGCCATCAGGAGCTAGGGAAGAGGCAGCAGATTGCAGGAAAGCAAAATCTATTCAAGTAAGGAGCTGCTTTGGTTAAGCTACAATTCTGGACCACCCTTCAGGAAATGATTATATAGACTCACTAGTACCAGGGTTACACTGGTTCCAAATATCAACAGGAAAAAAAAATATTCCCATATAGCAGGAAAAATATGAGGGACTGAGAAGTGAAGTGCAGCAAAAGTTGTGTGAGGTCTTGGAATTCTCCTTTAGAAAGCTTTTATATCCTTACTGGTGTTAAGTTCTTTCAGTAACAAGTCTGTAATTTCCATCTAACTTTCTGTAAGAATGCATACATTATATAAATACTTTCAATGTTTACCTAGCTGTCTTTCTTTCCTTCTGACAGTTCCCTACTCACAGGTTTGGCTTTTTTAAAAATCTATTAGCCCATCATAATAAAATCTGGAAAAGGAGACAGACATCTGTTAGCATCGTTTACTCCCAGCAGTTTCCTAAGAAAATGGTGTGTGAATATTTGGATTAAGTATTTCTCACTTTAGAAAGTGAGCAAAATTAAGCTGCTCATTGAAACTCATCACCCAATTGACCTATCTATAGCTACCTATGCAGCTGCCTCTCCAAGAATGGGGCTTAGCAGAACTTCACATTTGTTATTGGGAAGTTCTTAGCGTGCTAAAGTATCAAACCTTGCAATTCTTATTGGAAAGTCTCTTTTTTGTCCTACTACCCATAGGACACCTTGTGCTCCTACACAGAAAGCTGCACAGAAGTGTTCAATAATCTGAAAGCACATCTTAGGTCCCTGCCCATTGCAGAGGGGTTGGAACCAGATAATCCTTGTGGACCCTTCCAACCCTGACTGATTCTATGATTCTATGAATTCCAAACAAAGGCATTAACTACTCAGGACTCAGTACTAGGACCAGTGCTATTCATCAACCACCTGGCTGAGGGAACAGAGTGCACTGTGACAATCACACAAAACTGGGAGGAGTGGCAGTCACACCTGAAGGCTGTGCTGCCATTCAGCAAGACCTGGTTGGAGAATTGGGCAGGGAGAAACTTAATAAAATACAAGGCCAAGCATAGAGTCCTGCATTGAATCGGAATTAGTCAGGGTTGGAAAAGACCACAAGGATCAGCCAGTTCCAACCCCCCTGCCATGCCCAGGGACACCCTACCCTACATCAGGCTGCCCACAGCCTCTGCCAGCCTGGCTGCAAACACCTGAAGGCATGTGGCCCCAAACACCTCCCTGGGCAACCCATTCCAGGCTCTCACCACTCTCATGCTCAACAACTTCCTCCTCACATCCAATCTCAATCTCCCCACCTCCAGCTTTGCTCCATTCCCCCTAGTCCTCTCACTACCTCATAGCCTAAAAAGTCCCTCCCCAGCTTTTCTGCACGCTCCCTTCAGATCCTGGAAGGCCACAAGAAGGTCACCTGGGAGCCTCCTCTTCTCCAGCCTGCATAGCCCCAACTCTTTCAGTCTGTGCTCACAGCAGAGGTGCTGCATCCCTCTGAGCATCCTCGTGGCCCTTCTCTGGACACCTCCAGCATGTCCACATCCCTCTTGTAACAGGGGCTCTAGAACTGGCTGAAGTACTCCAGGTGGGGTCTCACCAGAGCAGAGTAAAGGGAAAGAACAACCTCATTGGAGAGCAGTGTAGGGGAATGGGACCTTAGAGTCATGGTGGACAGAAGCATGACTGAGCCAGCAATCTGTCCTTGTGACCAAGAAGGCAGTGGCATCCTGGGGTGTCTTAGAAGGGCTGAGCTTAGTAGGTAAAGAGATGTTCTCGTCCCCCTTCACTTCACCCCAGTGAGCCCACATCTGGAATATTGTGCCCAGTTCTGGGACACTCAGTTCAAAGAGAAGGAACAAAGATGAGATTAAGGGAGTGAAACATCCCCCCTGTGAGGAAACGCTGAGGGACCTGAGGCTTTTCAGCTTGGAGGAGACTGAGGGGGTGACCTCATTAATGTTTATAAACGTGTGATGGGTGAGAGTCCAGGGGAGGGATCCAAACTCCTCTCAGTACACCCAATGATAGGGGCAAGGTGTGCTAGCTGGAGCAGAGGAGGTTTCACATGAACATAAGGAAAAATCTTTCCACTGTGAGGGTAACAGGACACTGGAAGAGGCTGCCCAGAGAGGTTGTGGAGTCTCCTTCTCTGAAGGCATCAAAACACACCTGCACCGCTCCTGTGTGATCTGGTATAGATGATCCTGCTCTGGCAGTGGGGTTGGACTAGATGAGCTTTTGAGGTCACTTCCAACCCCTTCCATTCTGCAATACGTTCATCTTCACCCTCATTAGACACTAAAGCTGTGGCTGCTGATTTGGCAAATGCCTCCAAAGCTGTTTTGGCCACCGTCTCACTTTCAGACCCAAAAGATGCGATTTCCAATTTCATCTTCTCCAAAACCCCAAGGCAGCACCTAAGCAACAAGCATCTGTGCTTTAACTGAGAAACTGTTTCGTTACCATCAAGAGTTCCAAGCACCAAATTTCTTTTACTGTAGACAAGAGCTTGGACATTCTACCCAAGGAGATTTTTACACAGTCTGCCACTACCGATAAACAGCTTACAAGTGGATTGGGGATTTTACCATCTTGGTATACAAAGTTAATCCACTCTGAAACTTGAGTAGTTGCAGCAGATGGCAATCAGAAATCTCTCATCAACCCCAGACTACCCTCCCGGCCTATCATCCCATAAATAAAGCATCTCCCATTCCTCCTGAGCTGTAGAACTGATTATGGAACACCAGAGGTTTCTGTGGATTACACAAAGCTAGAAGGACACTATGGTGCAGTGCCTCACATCTCAGATTTTTGGAGTGGAGGTTTTTTTTCATGATGAAGTTAATGCAGTTTTGAAAAACATCAGACTCATTTGAAGCCTATGGGCTTGCAATTTTCCACTTGAATTTCTCATTTACAAACGCAGTTTTTTAAGCATGGTTTTTTGGTTTTTTTTTTCCTGCTACAATGGGCAAAATTTTGAGTTTTACAGAATTGCAGTCAGATAAGAATAGAAGTACTGAAAACTAATGAGCCAATTTGGTTTACAGAACAAATTAGAATCATAGGATCATAGAATGGTTTAGGTTGGAAGAGACCTCAGACATCATCCTGTTCCAACCCCCCTGTGCCATAGGCAGAGACACCACCCATTAGAACAGGTCATAGAATCATGGAATGGTTTAGGTTGGAAGAGACCTCAAAGATCATCAAGTTCCAACCCCCCTGTGCCATAGGCAGGGACACCTCCCACTAGATCAGGTCGCTCAAGACCTCATCCAGCCTGGCCTTGAACACATCCAAATTAGCTCTTTGCATTTAAGAGCCAGTGCTACTTATTCAAGGCAGAAAAGGATACACTTGAGGTTTCATCACTGTTGATAAGTAATGTGATATATTAAAATGCATTCTTCTGGTTTTCCAGCCATATTCAACAATTCAACATAACCCTCTTAATGAATAATCAAGTGTTATTACTTTAATCTCTGTCAGCAACAGGGTGGAGGGAGTGGACTTCAAACACTGGATTCTTGTCAGCTCACAACAAATGCTGTTTTGACTACAGCTTTCACATGTTTTCAATTCAATTCTCTCTACTCCTATGCACATAGGAACATAGAGAAGTGTCCAAGTGTCCTCAGATGCGTATAATGCTTTTAAAAGAGAAAAATGTCAAACAAAAACTTCCATCACAACACTATTAAATGCTCTTTCATTATTCAAATATCAGAAAACAATATTTCTTTCTTCCCATAAAATTAATTTGCAAAGGAAGACAAAGTGTTCTGAAAATCTAGAGGAAAAAAGTAATTTTACCATATTTATGGAAGTGACCAAGTGTGTAAAGCTTTTAAAAGGTAAAAGCCTCAAACAAAAACTTCCATCACAACACTACTGAATGCTCTTTCAAGTTTATCATCCAGATATCAGAAAATAGTATTTCTTTCTTCCCATAAAATTAATTTGCCAAGGAAGAAAAAGCGTTCCAAAAATCTAGAGAAAAAACTAATTTTGCCATAGTTATGGAAGTGTCCAAGTGTGTAATGCTTTTAAAAGGTAAAACCTCAAAGAAAAACTTCCATCACAACACTTAAATGCTCTCTCAAGTTGACTATCCAAATATCAGAAAATAACATTTTTCTTCCCGTAAAATTAATTTGCAAAAGAGGGCACTATGTTCTGAAAATCTAGAGAAAAAAGGTAATTTTGCCATATTGAGGAAGAAATTCTAAGTCAACAGTGGGAATTATCTCCTCTGGCAACAACCTGCAAGTTCTGGGATTCCCCTCAGCTGTAGGGGGGAAAAAAAAAAAAATCAAATTTTATTTTCAGGGGGGAAAAAAAAATCAAATTTTATTTTATTTTCATCTATTCCTATGTGAGCTCATAAACCCTGACTACCTAAAAGTAACAGTGGTATCAAGATTTCATGTTGACCCAAAACTTATTTATTGAAATTATCTCTAGAAATGATCCTGTGCAACAGGATTTGAATTTGCAGCAGATGCAAAAGCAATGACTTTATAAATTAAATACTTCGGATTACTTCTGAAACACCCAAAACCAAGTGAACCCTAATCTGACACTTGTAACTTCCATGCATGTTTACAGTAAGTTTTTTAAGATCTGCATTAGCAGTTAATTTCTATAACCTTTTTCAGAGAGCTTTTCCCCCAACCCACACTTGCCTGTGCCAACTTCTCCTTGCATCAGCAGCAAGCAGAATCAAGTACCCAGATAAACATGAGTAATTGAAGTAATAAAGCCTATTAAGTAATCAGCAGTTCAAACATTCCATTTTCAGTATTACACTATCTATAGTGACAGAAGGACAGCAGTCACAATCCATGTCTGATAACCATTACAGCCTTTTCCTTCTAGTGATACAGATCCAAACTGATCTGATGGACACGAAAGGATTAAATACCAACGGCTGAGCAAGTCTGAGATATTGGGATAACTGAGATGACTTGCAATGCCAAACATGCAATTTGCTTTGATCAGGAGAGGAAGAAATTATTTCTAGAGACTAACAACTATCAAACAGCAACAGAAATTTTAGTAAATCAGGAAGGAATGTGCCTAAGCCCCACATTTTACTGAGAATCTATCACAACGTGGTGTAAATTTTTAGCTATACCCTAAATGTTAAAGCCAATTCAAAATGAATTTTACAGTTCTAATTTGTAATGGCACTATTTAAGCATCTGTATTGATGCTATAATATACTATTCCAGACCTTCATAATAAGGAGCAACATTAATTTCTATTCATTCATTTATACTTGGAAACTTGAAAGTCTATTTCCTACCCATTCTTCCATCATTACAGTGTGCATTACCTTGGCAAATTTATGTCTTTACTACTAATAGCTTGTAAGATGCAACACTAGAATTCTCCACTTAAAACATTCCCAGTGAAGGAGGATAGTCTACAGGTACAGAAGAGCAGTTCTACAAATACTGCCTTATCCAGCACATATATTAACATGGGAAAAGTATTTCCAAGTCCTATTTGTAGCTTTATTTTAACCATATATACACTGAAATAAATACAGGAAAACTGAGATGTCAATATGGCCAATACAAAAACCACTGAATTATAAAATCTGGATGGTGCATTTGCAGAAACACATTCACAAAACCAAGCTGCTCATGCCAGTGCTGCATTCTGTGCCTATCGTTTATTTACAACTGGGACAGGCTGCTCCTTTGTAATTAACTAATTCCTGTTAGTTACATAGTTCCATTTCTAGCCACCATGCTGTAAAATCTAAGCAAATACTCGCAGCTACTGCAAGCATCCTGAGGACCGAATTACCTCAGCAAATTTGTTCTGCTCTTGGGTGAGAGATTACAAATGTTTGCACACATTTGGCTGAGTCCTGAAGGCCAGCAGCAGGCAGAGATGTAACCTCTACGCTGTCCTCCAAAGTTTAAACAAAAGTGGATGCAAAAACTATGTCACTTAATAACCATAGTGTGTTGTCACAATGCCTGGATGCACAATTTAGCAGAGGCACAGGAACACAGAAACTGCCAGTCCCACACTTTACAAAAACAAATCAAGAGTCCACAGGTCTTGTTCTGCACTCTGTAAGCTCCTCAACTGTAAGACTGAATGCATCGTTCAATAGCACAAATTTTATCCCAGACTGATCTACTAAATCCTTCAGTATTAAATCATGTGCAGGTATATTTTTATATTACATATATATAAAAATTTGGGTTTTAAATGTATCAAATATATATAAATATCTATTTTAAAACAGATATAAATATATATTATATAGTGGGAGGTGTCCCTGCCTATGGCAGGGGGTTGGAACTGGATGATGTCTGAGGTCTCTTCCAACCTAAACCATTCTATGATTCTACATAAAAGTAAATATTTTTTTTTTAAATATATATACATAAAATGTACAGGGATCCTATAGGAAGGCTAGAGAGGGATTTTTCACAAAGATGTCTAGCAACAGGGCAAGGGGGGATGGTTTTAAGCTGAGGGAGAGAAGGTTTAGACTGGATCTTAGGAAGAAGTTCTTCAGTACAATGGTGGTGAGACTCTGAAACAGGCTACCCAAGGAAGTTGTGGATGCCTCCTTCCTCAGGGTGTTCAAGGCTGTGTTCAGTGAGGCCTTGAGCAGCATTGCCTAGTTGTGAGGTACCCCTGCCTAGGTGATCTCTAAGATCCCTTCCAGCCTAAGCTATTTTATGATTCTACAATACTGCCTTTCGTGGCTGACAGGGCACACAGAATGAACTGTACAAATACTATCTTTACTCTCTCTATGATTAGAGAGGCAGAATCCTTGAGGGCATCCCACTGGGAGCAGAAGAACCTAGGGAAGTAATGAAGTAAAGTTAACAAAAATTATGCATAGAGAAGCAAGAAGCAGGAAGATATTGTACCACTATGGCAAGCAGTGCAATGAGGGCAACCAGAGGAAAAGCATGCAGCAGTGGTGAAGATGACCAAAGCCCAAAGCCACACTCATCTTTTATTTTCACTTTTTTTTCAAGAAATTAAGACTGGATTTTGTGTAAGTTGATGAAGATGGGAAAGCAGATCTGCGTGACCTGTGAGATCACGGAACTGGAGGAAAAGGCAAGAAATCAGGCACCCTGCAGAAATCCTCACAAGAAGAGAAGAAAAAAGGGAGGAAATGAAGACTTCTCAGCAATGTTTCACATGGTAACTTAACCTTTGGGCCACTTTTGAGTGAAGAACAAGATAACGGTGGAATGAAACTTAATCTCTAGAAACTCTGTTCACAAAAGAGTGGTAATGTTCCTTTCATAGCAGCCAAGTCCCTCCTGAGGTGGGTGCACTAGCAGAAGGACAGTGCTGTGCAGGCAATGCACTAGCAGAAGAGCAGTGCTGTGCAGGCAATGCTTATAAACAGCAATGCAGAATTACTTTCACTCTCACTTCTTGGAGTAAGCATTCACTAATAACCAGCAGTTCTGACTACCTGCATCTCAGTTGACTAATTCTGCAACTGAAGAAGACTGCCATTTCTTTTTTACTCTTTCCAAAAGGCACACTCATACTGTGATCAAGAAGAGACACATGACTGCTGCAGACTGCTGCTGTTTCTAGAGGAGCATACACCTTTTTTACAAGAATTATTCTGAAAGTGGTCCACCAAGCAACTTGAGAATCTGCTACTCATCTTCATGCTTGAGTCTTTTTGTTTGTTGGTTGTCTCAGTCATGTCTTTGGAGACAATGCAGAAAAACCATGGCAATTAGTGAATGGCTCACAATCAGCAAACGCTGCCTTCCTTGGAAGGTCTGAACTCAAGAACAACACATGCAAAAATCCTCCAACAACAGCAGAAGTTAATTTTTTCCTTTTACTGGTTTGACCCTTGCACCTCTGTGTTGAATGCTAAGTTATACAACAGCTGCTTACTTCAAGTGCAAAGGGCAATATCAGTGTGGTTTGGCTTCTGCATTTCAGTGTTCCAACAAAAAGCATACAACTGACTCTCAAAACATCCTTGAGCTATTACACATATACCTTCATCTATGACAAATACCTATACTTTTATACTTTCATCTATTAAAGATATTTTTCTTAAGTTTTAAAATATTTTAAAGCCTTACCTTCTATTTCAAAGACTAAGAACACAGTAACAGACAAGTACTAGAATCCAGAAGGATTGGATTCCACAAAGCATCTTTTGCCTCCACCATTTCCCAACTTTTAAATGCATGTTAACATATATATTTAATAATTTTATGTATTTAATATATTTAACATTTCTATATTAAATTACAATGTATAAGAAGTGTGAGACTGATGACAAGAAGACAGAACTATGCAACTCAATTGCTTTTAATAGCAGAATATCCTTCTTCCAGCATTAGCAATTCTACCTTTCTATTGCTGAATCTTAGAACACTTTCTCACCCCTGTTTGAAGATGTAAGGTTTAACAGAGCTAAGATACTCTAATAGGATTAATGAAGTTCCCCTAATGATGCACAAACAAAAAGCTCAACTATTTGGCGTTTCAGTAATGACTGAACAAAACTTCTCTGACGCTGGATGCCTGCACAGAAATATTTTCTCTGCAACTTGTATATGGTGTGAATGAGTCTGTGGCCTTTTATCATACTGCAGCTAGAAAGAGAACTGGGCAGAGAATAAATCCAGCAGTACCTTGGCATGACTTCCTCCTATTTGTAGTATTAATACTGTGCTTCTTTCTAACCTTTTCTCCCCAATGTGTTTCAGAACAGACCATTCACAGATATTTTTGGCAAGAACAGACCCAGATGCCAAGCTCAGGAATGTATTTTTCCATCAGTAATAGTTCAGTCTATGGCTGCCTTCCCGGCTGGCTGTTTCTCAACCTCCTGATGACCTGTTCGCTTAGCCCCTTCAGGGGCTGCACGTAAGGCTAGGTACAGCCCACGGTAAACCAGTGCATAAGTTCTCCTTTAGCAAGAAGGCTTTTATTCCAAGTCCTCTCTTTGCCTTGCATAAAACCACAAGAAGAGCCTGAAATACTAAAAGCATTCACATACTGAGCTCTGTAACTATACAGAAGTAAAATTAACACTGTCCTGATTCGTAAAATATTCAAGGGAACATTAGTAAGAGGATGTACAATCTATGTTCATATGCCAACCAAAGTGCACTTCAGCTGGCAATATTCTGATGGCTACAGAAAGTAGTAATAGCTGCATGCCAATTTCATTAGTACTAATTTTGCACTTGGTCTATCTCTCATTTAATTCAAAACCATTCATGTATAAAATTGCACCTATTTGTGCCAATGTAGTTAGTTGCAGGAAAACACTTCTGAGTGAAGCTTTGCATTTTCCGTCAATATTTAATACTTTACTTTTCCAAACCCCACATCCACTGAGGAACAACTTGAGGGAATCATAGAATCAGTCAGGGTTGGAAGGGACCACAAGGATCAGTCAGTTCCAAGCCCCCTGCCATACCCAGGGACACCCTACCCTACATCAGGCTGCCCACAGCCTCTGCCAGCCTGGCTGCAAACACCTCCAGGGATCTGGCCCCAAACACCTCCCTGGGAAACCCATTCCAGGCTCTCACCACTCTCATGCTCAACAACTTCCTCCTCACATCCAGTCTGAATCTCCTCACCTCCAGCTTTGCTCCATTCCCCCTAGTCCTGCCACTACCTGATAGCCTCAAAAGTCCCTCCCCAGCTTTTTTGTAGGTCTCCTTCAGATCCTGGAAGGCCACAAGAAGGTCACCTGGGAGCCTCCTCTTCTCCAAACTGAACAGCCCCAACTCCTTCAGTCTCTCCTCTGCTCTACAGGAGTAGAATCCTGTCTTATTCACACATCTGGCTGGCAAATATTACAAAACCCCTCAACTCTGATTCAATGATATTCTGATTATTCAATTACAAATACACTATTTTTCCTTCCTAATAAGTTGGTCTTGCCTTGAAAACACATATATCCACCAATTCAATACATTTAATTATATTAAATTAATCCTGAGCTCTGAATTAAACAGAGCAAGCTTACAAGTTCAACTCTAGAGAAGAGTAACTTTATGCTACTACCTTCTCTTTTAAAAAGATTCAAAAATACGAACTTACACACAATGGATGTGCATGCCACAAGAAGAAACCCCTACAATAAGATAACCTGATCTGCCTGTAGGCCCCCTTCAGATACTGGATACTCTTTGATTTTGTTCCTAGGAAGATAACTTCAAGTTATAAACCAAACTTTTATGCAAACAAGATTACACAGGGGCTTTCAAGAGCATTTAATTTAAAGGTCCTGTTCTAAATATCTACGTAGGGAAAAAGAACAGGCAATGCAAAATCATAGACTTATTTCCCAAACTGACTCCTGCTGAGTTACCCACTTGTATAACAGAGGAAATAAAGCAGTCTACACAAAGGAGCAGTGACTGTGGTAATATCTCTAGCTTCTGTGTAAAAAAAAAAAATTGATATGAAAAACAAACTTCCTTTTTCCAAATATATGAGTGCCAACTGCAAGCCACAGCAATTTCTCTTAGAATTCATAGAATGGTTTAGGTTGGAAGGGAGCTAAAAGCTCATCCTATTCCAACCCCCCTGTGCCACAGGCAGGGACACCTCCCACTAGAACAAGTTTGGTTTAGGTTGGAAGGGACCTCAAAGATCATCCTATTCTAACCCCCCTGTGCCACAGGCAGGGACACCTCCCACTAGATCAGGACGCTCAAGACCTCATCCAGCCTGGCCTTGAACACCTCCAGGGAGGGAGCAGCCACAACCTCCCCAGGCAACCTGTTCCAGTGTCTCACTTTTTTTGACAATTCAGAAGTTAATATTTTAGTAATATTTGAAAAAGAATTAATATCACATGACCTACATGTACTAGATGATTCCTAAAAACTCTCACACACTTACTGAAATAAAGAAGTTTGATGCACTGGGTAGACTGCGAGATGAAAATTAAGAGTTGATCAAAGTCTATTCCCAATACTAAAATGAAACTTTGAAAACCTCAGGGAGATTTTGGCTTTTTGGCACCAAGAGCAATGAACTGCCAACCTCTTCCAGGGTCTATCCTTTCCTGATAAGACTGAAAATACATAGAACTATTTCAACTGGAAGAGACCTCTAAAATCATTGAGTCCAATCAACGGATTTATTTTATTAACTCCATTCTCAACTGGGAAAATGATGGGAAGAGGAATGCACAGTTGCAGAAGAGAGAGAAACTGGTAGTAGCAGCAGCCAGGATAATTTGAAGACAGAGCAGTTGTAAAGCCAGCCTTGATGGCCTGCACGCTGCGCCAGCTTGCAGTGATTTAATCTCGATCGTAGCTTGAGCCAAAGTTTTTAATTAATGCATGTAATACTTAAAAAATTAACTACTCTAAAGAGCAGTTAAGCATTTAAAGGCAATCACTTTTCAAAGCCATACGAGCTGCATTCAAGTTTTCTGATCGCAAATCTGTCACACTCCCTGCATTCATCAATACTTAATCAGAAGAAGTGGTTTATTTAAAAGTCATCAGCATACCGAGCCAAAGTACAGACAGAAAGAACCTACAAACCACACCTACATGTATGGATTTGGGAGATGTGTACTACTCTCATGATTCTACTCTTGCACGTGGGAAAACTAAGGTCTAGCTGGGATGGAGCTTATTTTCTTCATAGCAACCTGCATGGAGCTGTGTTTTGGACTTGTGACTAAAACAGCATGGATAACAAATCAGTGTTTTGGCTGCTGCTGGACAGTGCTTGCACAGTGGTAAGGGCAGTGAGTGGCTGGAGAATAGCCCTGAGGAGAAGGACTTGGGGGTGCTGGTGGATGAGAAGCTCAAGATGAAGCAGCAGTGTGCACTTGCAGCCCAGAAAGCCAAGCAGAGCCTGGGCTGCAGTAGAAGTGTGGCCAGCAGGGACAGGGAGGTGATTCTCCTTCTTCACTCCACCCTGGTGAGACCCCACCTGGAGTACTGCATCCAGTTCTGGAGCCCCTGGGACAAGAGGAATGTGGACATACTGGAGTGTGTCCAGAGAAGGGCAACAAGGATGCTCAGAGGGCTGCAGCAACTCTGCTACGAGGACAGACTGAAAGAGTTGGGGCTGTGCAGTTTAGAGGAGGCTCCCAGGTGACTTTCTTGTGGCCTTCCAGGATCTAAAGGGGACCTACAAAAAAAGCTGGGGAGGGACTTTTTAGGCTATCAGGTAGTGAT
>VWZI01006837.1:895599-906799 GCA_013396835.1 Psilopogon haemacephalus
GTAGGGTGTCCCTGGGCATGGCAGGGGGTTGGAACTAGATGATCCTCATGGTCCCTTCCAACCCTGACTGATTCTATGATTCTAAGGTTCTTTTACCCCTCACCCTGGCTGCACTCCAGCAAATAGCCTAGAGATGGACAAGAAACTGGAAGGAAATACAGCCACAATGACCAAAAGTGATGAAGGGAATATCCATTCTGTGTAACAAGATGCTCAGCAATAACACTCGAGTAGCAGAAGGGAAGGGGTTGCCTTCTAACAAGGCTGTTATTTGGAGGCTTCTTTGATCATTGGTGTACCTGTGGGAGGCAGTGAGCAGCACTTGTTTTTCTTTCCTCTTTCCTTCACTTATTGAACTGTCTTTATCTGGAACCACGAATTTTGTTGCTTTTGCTGTCTCTCTGCCATGGGAGGAGAGTACGAGTGAGCAGCTGTGTGGGTGCCTGGCTGCTGGCCAAGGTCAAGCCTCTACACATGGTAACTTCAAGATCCTTTCCAGCTCTGTTTTCTGCTAAAAGGATAATCACCAGCAGCTTCCTGGGATTAGTAACACTGTCCTTGTCGTATTTAAAAGACCAATATGTGGAGGTTAAAACAAAAAAAAAAAAAAATTCAAAATCCAAAATACAGAGGAAAAAAAGCCAAAAAAAGTGCTGCAGAGCAAGTGAAAAAATGGGCAGCCTACTAAAAAAAAGTCCTGATTCACTTTCTTCTGGGGCTGTATTCTCATTACTTTGATACTAAAGCTGAATATGTGCTTCTGTAAGTCACGAAAATTATCTTTGATTCTAAAGTTAGAAAGCAACATTTTGCCATGTTGTTCAACAGCTGTGTCACTGAAGTGTTTCCAAATTTTTACTCCTGTACCCCAGAAACTACCATTTGTTTAATCAGTCGTGGCCCAGCTTGTTCCTCCTAAATTCTACTTCCAAATTATTTGTGGCTTTTAGTACCCTAGACAGAAAATGTGTCCAGCAATCTTCTGAGGAACTAACCATTCTCCCAATTTTCCTTGGAAGGAAGAGATTTCCTCCAAAGGTCTTGACAGAGAGTTAAAAAGCTTCCAACTAGTATCAGAAGTAACAAAACAATTCTCTCTTGAAAACAGAGCTGCAATTCCAAGGAATGTTCCAGGCAGAGATGGTGTCATTCTAAGCAATCAGATTTACAAATTCATCTTCCTTAAGTATGAGGGTTTGTAGTTAATTCTGTGCTCTAGTGGTAATGTACCCTATTTTATTTTTTTTAAGACATGGACATAATACAAATGGTGTTCATCTTTCAATCTGCAAATAAAGGCATGGCAGCAACAGAACTTGAATTCTAATCAGGAGCTGTGGAAGAAATTAGAATCATAGAATCAGTCAGGGTTGGAAGGGACCACAAGGATCAGCCAGTTCCAACCCCCCTGCCATGCCCAGGGACACCCTACCCTACATCAGGCTGGACACAGCCTCTGCCAGCCTGGCTGCAAACACCTCCAGGGATCTGGCCCCAAACACCTCCCTGGGCAACCCATTCCAGGCTCTCACCACTCTCATGCTAAAGAACTTAAATTCTCTCTTGTGGCCCCTGTTTCTAGAGACAAATGCTGAGAACCACCACTTTCATGTCATTAGAATATTCTTAAGTTCCTGCTAAGGACTTCAGATCACCTGAATTTTATCAATGTCCAGCAGCATATTACTAAACACTATGGATGATCACCAAGTACCTTTCTGCTTATTTTCACCTCTCATACAGGTTCCCTTCCACACCAAACATGAAGAAATAATTTCAATAGCCACCATGAGATAACCACAGCACCTTAAGTTCAGTGTAAGAACTTTGTTAATGGATTTCACCAGCCAGCAATTTTTGTTAACAAAAGGCCAGCCTGAAAAGAGAAAAAGCCATCAAGAATGAAGAAAGCAACTTCCCTCTCTCCCCCACTAAAGTCATCACATCCTTTTCAGAACTAAGAGTTTGGGATTTTTTTTATATGGATAAAAGATGAACCAAAGAGAAGGAGAATAAAAAAAAAAAAAGAATTATGAAACTCCTATCTCTCTGGAGAGGATAATTCTGGGAAGAATAGTTCCAAGCAGCTTTGCCAAAACTAGAGCAGAGCGAACACATACTGGAAGAAGGCTTCATCTAAACCAAAAAGGAACGTAGTCAGCAATTCAATTCAATGCATTTCTGTGACCTTTTGAATTTTAATAGTTGACAAAAGCTGCTAAGCATTGAAGAGCACTCAGTTTAAGAGGATGAACCCTTTGTGGAACAATCACAGCAGAACTGTATACTCAAATAAGAGAGGATAGAAGTGACTGTGCCTCAATAGCCAACCAGGACGAAACAAAACAGACCTTTAAACGATGCAGAGAAACAAGATGGAGAAGCAGAAATGTTGGACTTTAAATGAGAATGCTGATCTGACAGATGTTTCAGAAACTCAGTATCATGAAGATTTACCAAGAGTGCAGGTAAAAGACAAATTACTAGTGTGGAAGAGTTCTCCTATGTGAAACGTGGCTAGCAGTTAAATCATACAATCAGTCAGGATTGGAAAGGACACAAGGATCAGCCAGTTCCAACCCCTGGCCATGCCCAGGGACACCCTACCCTACATCAGGCTGGACACAGCCTCTGCCAGCCTGGCTGCAAACACCTCCAGGGATCTGCCCCCAAACACCTCCCTGGGCAACCCATTCCAGGCTTTCACCACTCTCATGCTCAACAACTTCCTCCTCACATCCAATCTGAATCTCCCCACCTCCAGCTTTGCTCCATTCCCCCTAGTCCTCTCACTACTTGAGAGCCTAAAAAGTCCCTCCCCAGCTTTTTTGTAGGTCCCCTTTAGATCCTGGAAGGCCACAAGAAGGTCACCTGGGAGCCTTCTCTTCTCCAGCCTGAACAGCCCCAACTCTTCCAGTCTCTCCTCACAGCAGAGGTGCTGCAGGCTCTGCCAACACATATCACAAGATCCCTAAGCGTTCGGATTCCAGGTGGGGCCAAGATACTTTCATGCACTGAGGAAAAAAAGCTGAGGCACAGCACATTATGAATTAAAGACTTCAACTCTTTCCAAGTAGACTGAACAGCTCTTATGTTATAAATAGCAATCCAAGATTTAATAAATCTTTCAAGTTCTACATCATACATGACTACTTTATAGGACAACAAATGTGACATGGAAATAATAATCTAAACATGAAACAAAAGAACGATTCCTCACATCTCACCCTACAAAAATAATTGAGCATTAAATTAAATTATGTGGCAGGTTCAACAGAGAAAAGCAGATACCTTTTCCTTATAGACTCATTCAGAATTCAAGAGCCATAGGATGTGCCACAGTTTCCAAGGTGTACAGGGTTCAAAAAAAAACTTGCAATACCAATAGAAGCAAAATCTGTCCTTTAAATGCAGGCACTAAATTTGAGCATACTGCTTCAGAAAAAGAATCTTGAGCAATAGGTCACTGAAAAATATTAGGTCAATGATGCCCACGTACTTCACACTTGCACTTCTCACCCTGGCTTTTTGCAGAGAGGAGAAGGAAGAAGTCAATTTCTTTAATAAGAAAGTTAAATCACAGGCCAGGGCTTCACTGCCTGTCTGCTCCTCCACACTGGGGAGGCAATGCTTGCTCCCAGGCACCATGAAGCTTGAGGGGCTGATACAGCACCTAGGCACTTCCCTGAGATCTCCTGCTCTCCACCGAGGTGATGTGGCTGCACAGCTGGATGCTTTGATCTTGCTTCAAAAAGTTGCTTTGGTTCAGCTCCCACCCAACTTCCCTGAAGGAAAAACAAGTACTTTTCATTATTAACTTTATTTTGACAATTTCAAGTGTGAGTAGAATCAGTCAAGGTTGGAAGGGACCACAAAGATCATCTAGTTCCACCCCTCCTGCCATGCCCAGGGACACATCCTTCCATGCAAACAAAACAGGGCTGTAGAATTCTAGCAGGTGTCACCTTCCCCCACTCAGTTATTGTGAACAGTGAAAGAAAATGCAAAACGAGACAAGCAAATTTTACAGTAACAGTTTGCTTCAAAGCCTCCTACAGTTTTACTGCATTTTTTTCACCGTCTTTTTTTTCCAGTGACAAATCACATTAAAACAAAGATCTCCCGGAGGCAAGGAGAATGGCTTTTCATTGCTGATTTAAAACAAGTAACAAGTTTGGCAAGCTACAAAAACAACGGGCATGGAAATGAGGAAGTTACAAGCAGCGTAGCTGCTGTCTCACAGGGCTGCAACCAGCGTAACGCACACAGTGACCACAGACACACCAAACTCTCCTCTATCATCTGCGTAAACACACTCAGATGAGAATGGTTTTTTTGCTCCTGAGCAGTAGTACAATGTGAGAAGTCCAAATGTTTGTTTGGTTTTTTTTTTTTAAGTGTTGCCTCTGTCCCTTTCAATAAGGTAGGAGATGAAAGAATGACAGCCTTGTTTGTTTTGTCTCCAGTGTCATAGTGGGAAAATCATAGCATGGTTTAGGTTGGAAGAGACCTCAAAGATCATCCAGTTCCAACCCCCCTGTGCCATAGGCAGAGACGCCTCCCACTAGAACAGGTCACTCAAGACCTCATCCAGCCTGGCCTTGAACACCTCCAGGCAGGGAGCAGCCACAACCTCCCTGGGCAACCTGTGCCAGTGTCTCACCACCCTCACTGTGAAGAACTTCCTCCCAACATCCCATTCGACTCTCCCCTCTGCCAGTTTAAACCCATTCCTCCTCATCCTGTCTTTACCAGACCTTGTCAATAGTCCCTCCCCAGCCCTCCTGTAGGCCCCTTCATTACTGGTAGGCTACTCTAAGGTCTCCTGGAAGCCTTCTCTTCTCCAGGCTGCAGAGCCCCAACTCTCTCAGCCTGTCCTCATAGCAGAGGTGCTTCTTCCCCAGGACACTCATGATTTCCATTAAAAGCATGGTAGAAACAAGTGCAAAACACATTTGACACTAGATTTTATTCCACCTATATAAAGAAAGACATCTTGCAAACTAAGCAGCATCATAAAAAGAACTGTATTTCCAAAAAAAGGGCTCAGAAATGCCACATTAATTTCACACGCTGCACACACACTCTGTCCAGCCTGATGTAGGGTAGGGTGTCCCTGGGCATGGCAGGGGGGTTGGAACTGGATGATTCCCATGGTCCCCTCCAATGCTGATTGATTCTATGATGAGAGAAGACCCTTTGATAAGTCAGTGAGATTTTGCTGCTGCTCAACAACTACCTCAAACTATTTAAAGAGCTAACAACAGCAGATAAAAGGAGTGAAAAATATTTTACTGCAGTCAGTCACGTTATTCCTGGGATAAAACTCACCTTGACCCACAACCAAAAGTTGTTTTGTTTTCTGGCTCACAAAAGCTGCCCTGCTACTTTGCAACAAGGAACACAGGCAACCCCAATACATAACACACCTCTCTCTGGTACCATATGTAAATTACATTTTCCAAGTAACTCCTTTCAACGTTGTGACTATGATTTACATCTCAGTTATCTCACCAGTCCTGAAACCTGCTAACATTCTTAAGCCTCTGGTTTCAGAAACCTTGGACTCAGATTTAGGTCCCCGCCAAGTTGTTGGCCTGAAATAATACAGAACTATTTCCGCCCCCCCCTCTCTAGCATAACAAGTTAAGAACTCGAATTGAGGACTCACTTTTTTTTTTTTTTTTAATTCTGCATTTCAAGGAAAACACTTTAGGAAAATTAAACATCAGACTTCCTGGTTTGTTTTCTTCCCTCTCTTTCAAACTATTGTCCTTTAGGTCCTTAGGTGACAGGACCTACATTTGAAGAACTCTGTGTAAAACCACATCCTAATTTCTTTTCTTCTAGAGAAACGTTCACGAATATTCAGCTAAACAGAAGTTTGTTACATGTGATTCCTGTTACCACCATACTATGTGGATAAAGCTCATAGGGCCTCTGTTCCAACACACCTCAGAATCATGTGGTAACTGCTGAAGCAAGGCTGAAATACATGATCAGTCAAGAACAGTCAACCTTCTTCCTAAACACAACGAGGCAATGAACTACAAAATGGAGATCTTTGCTAAAAGGAGTTTGAGTACTTAAAGCACACATTAACACCTTGCTCCTCTTGCTGACAAAACAAAAATTAAACAAGCAAACCGACAAAACCTTGTGGTCCCTTCCTGATCCTTGTGGTCCCTTCCAACCCTGACTGATTCTATGGTTCTAAGTATGTCAATTGATAAAAAGTAAAACGTTAGCAGCACTACAATCTGTCATCTAATGTCAGCTCCCCAACATAACAGCTGTCTGCATAATAATCAAGTTGTCTTCCAAATATTATGGCAAGCCTCATGATACCTATTGTTTTCTTCAAGTCTTTATGGCTACCTAGATCTCAGAAACTCAAAATTAATTATTCCAAGACTTGGAAAACATGGTGCATGGGCAGAATGGCTTAGACCTATGGACCACTGAAAGGCAGCTAATACATCTTCATGCAAAGCTGGAGGTGGGGAGATTCAGACTGGAGGTGAAGAGGAAGTTGTTGAGCATGAGAGTGGTGAGAGCCTGGAATGGGTTGCCCAGGGAGGTGGTTGGGGTCACTTCCCTGGAGGTGTTTGCAGCCAGGCTGGCTGAGGCTGTGGGCAGCCTGATGTAGAGTAGGGTGTCCCTGGGCATGGCAGGGGGGTTGGAACTGACTGATCCTTGTGGTCCCTTCCAACCCTGACTGATTCTATGCCTTACACCTTTTTTAGAGGACATAGAATCACAGAATGGTTTAGGTTGGAAGAGACCTTAAAGCTCAGCCAGTTCCAACACCCCTGTGCCATAGGCAGGGACACCTCCCACTAGATCAGGTTGCTCAAGACCTCATCCAGCTTGGCCTTGAACACATGCAGGGAGGGAGCAGCCACAACCTCCCTGGGCAACCTGTTCCAGTGTCTCACCACCCTCACTGTGACGAACTTCCTCATAACATCCCATTCAAATCTCCCCTCCACCAATTTGAACCCATTCCCCCTCGTCCTGTCATTACAAGACCTTGTCAATAGTCCCTCCCCAGCCCTCCTGTAGGCCCCCCTCAGATACTGGAAGGCTGCTATAAGGTCTCCTGGAAGCCTTCTCTTCTCCAGGAATTGTGACTTTTGAATGCTAAGGTTAGACAGTACTGTAGGTAAATGTAACAAACACAAAACATACACTTCATACACTATTTCTCAAAGGGTTTCATTACAGTTAAACCAGAGAGAAGGGCACTCCAAGAAAACAAAAGGAGCACAGCTGTCTAAAGCAACCAGGGGATCAACAAAGGAAGAAAATTCAGTTGGTGAGTCCCAAGAAGTCCGAGGATGAGGCTGAAGTCAATATTATGCCTGTGAGCTAGCTGTTTCTGAAGACTTAGTGCAAGTCAAGTTCATGGACAGGAAAAGTCAATAATACAATTGGAATTCAAGGTTATGAAAGGTTACAAAGGGCTTTAAACTGTGTAATCAGCTGATCAGAGCAAGACTAATTGTGTTTACATTGTCCTGCAAGGACCTCCAAGTGTTTGTTAGCCATGACTTCTAAGCAAGGAAAAAGAGATCGCTTTGCAAAGCTGCACTGTTAACAGCCACAGAAGATTTTTAAGCCAGTGAGCCACTTTATGATACTTTTGCTCAATTCCTGGATAAAAGAAGTAAACAAATGCAAGAGTCCACCTGTCTTATGAGCAAAGGGAAGCCTGCACTGGAAGCCTGTGACTTATTCTAGTGCAGAGCAGACTCTCCAAGTAAGGGTTATGAGGTGTGCAGTTCTAGAACACTGCATTTTGACTCTTGCAAAATTCAGTGACATGCCAGACAGGGCTAAGTTTTTGAGCCACATTTTAAAAAGCTTAAACGTTGCTCTGCATTTGTTTTATGTACTAAATAATTTCACTTCTATTTGTTTTAAACTTTCTGTACATTTAAGTTTTCTTCTAACAGAAGACATCAGAATATTCTTATTTCTCCATCACCTTAGCCATGAGTACCATTTGCTAACACACTCTGAGCATTTCACAGTGGATGTTTATGCACCATGCTAGACCACACAGGGGCAACAGATGCATTTCCTTGAAGGTATTCCAAAATCCATATTTTATTAAATTCAACAGGAAAAGTGAGAAAGATCTCAAATAAATTCAGTGATTTTTCACTTCAGAATACTTCCAACATATGCAGGGACTGTTTTCAGACTGTACTATAAATCTAAACACCAGAGGTTTTGTTTGTTTGTTTGTTTTTTTTAAATAAAATTATGTCTATATTCTTATGGCAAGTGATTAACCTTCCAAAATGTTTTTAGAGGCCAAAGCTCTTTTTTTTTTTCCCCCTGGTTCTGACTAGGCTAAAAATTACATACAGCTGTATCATAGCAGCTCTTTTTTTCCTCCTTACCTCCCCTATACTACATTTTATATACTCATTAAGATCAGAGTTGAATTGGGAAATTAGATGTGGAAGAAGAAAAAAAAATTGCTGCAGCTAACCATACTGAAAACATATATTTGAAATACAATTTCTTACTAATATAAAAATTCACCAGCAAATACCAGGATGAAGATGATATATTTTCTCATGGCAATACAAGAAACTCCTAAATTCCTCTTTTGGGAGGTTTTCAATATTTATGGGAGAAATACTAATCTGAACATGTGACACAAATTCATATTATGTTCTATGTCTCTTACTCCAATTGAGTGTATGTCACTTTCAAAATGAAGTGATTTAGTACATAATCAGACATTTCAAAACAAGCATTAAATTGCCTCAAGCTTTGAAACTGAAGAATCACATAAAGATAACATTACTGACAGGGACAGAAATCAGGAGTTAGGGACTGGACTTTGTCATAAAGCAGCCACACAAAAGCATAAAGATTTGAGAATCCTCAGGAATTCAGAAATCACTAAAGGTGTCTTTTTCCAGCTCAAAGCAGCTGCCTAGCTGCAAAGGAACAGGCAAGTAAGGATTCCTCCCCTTCTCGGTAGCCAGAAAGATTTGAAGAAGGGAAAGAGAAAAAGTCATTTTGCTCCTCAATGGATGGATACATAACAGATAATTAGATAATAACTGGCGGGGGGGAGAGGATGCGTAGGAGGGATGGTGAAGGAGATAATCTAAGCAAAACTCAGGACAGCATCCCAAGGGACACCACACACCATTGCTTTCAGCAGCTCAAGTGACAAAGTGCTGGGATTTCCTTCCTAGATAATGCAATTGTATCAATGCTGTGGAACCTCAAAACTTCGAGTTATTTTTAACCCTACATTGCTTATGGAAATAAGGTAATCACCTTTTTACCCCCTCAGACAAATTCTTCTCTAAGGGAAAACATCAGATGCTGCTCTACTCCAGGAAGCTACCTGATCTCGTTGCTACACTTTGAGTGTCCTAAAGGCTACAAAGGCCATCTTCACTCTTCTGGATGTCACAAAACAAATTAAAGATTGAGGGGGCAAAAAAAAAAAAAAATCCATTAATATGCACTGAGCAAGAACCTCACAACTCCAAAATTTGGGCTATCCAAAATACTATCAGACTGCTTATCCAGCTTATGATAAAACAAAAGCACTTTTTTTGGTCCCATATTTTTCAGCTCTGTGCAACATCTATGCCATTTAATTCCATTACTGGGCAGACAAATGCACTCGAGCATAGCCAGAAGCCAGACGTGCTGATCAGCAATGTTTTGTGTCACTAACATCAGAAGATGACTTTACAACATGTTAAAAGATTTTTTTTAACAGAACGCAGTCTCCTGCAAAGATGTCAGCCACTTCCAACAAAGGCATCACCACCAGCATCGATGTTCTCACACAGTTCTTCAAGGAGCAGGTTTTAAATATTTAGTAAAAGGTTTCAACAGCACTCTCCAGTTGCCAATTAGCGACAGCGAGGCAATCCCAAGCACAAATAAAGGTTGGGCTGTGAGTGGCAGGAGAGCAGCCCTGAGGAGAGGGACTTGGGGGTGCTGGTGGAGGAGAAGCTCAGCGTGAGCCAGCAGTGTGCACTTGCAGCACAGAAAGCAAGAAGAGCCTGGGCTGCAGCAGAAGCAGTGTGGCCAGGAGGGCCAGGGAGGTGATTTTCCCCTTCTACTCTGCTCTGGTAAGACCCCAACCGGAGTACTGCATCCAGTTCTGGAGCCCCTAGGACAAGATGGATGTGGACATGCTGGAGGTGTCCAGAGAAGGGCCACGAGGATGCTCAGAGGGCTGCAGCACCTCTGCTATGAGGATGGACTGAAAGAGCTGGGGCTGTGCAGTTTGGAGAAGAGGAGGCTCCCAGGTGACCTTCTTGTGGCCTTTCAGGATCTGAAAGGAGCCTACAGAAAAGCTGGGGAGGGACTTTTTAGGCTATGAAGTAGTGACAAGACTAGGGGGAATGGAGAAAAGCTGGAGGTGGGGAGATTCAGGCTGGAAGTGAGGAGGAAGTTGTTCAGTATGAGAGTGGTGAGAGTCTGGAATGGGTTGCCCAGGGAGGTGGCTGCGGCCACTTCCCTGGAGGTGTGATGAGCCTGTGGGCAGCCTGATGTAGGGTAGGGTGTCCCTGGGCATGGCAGGGGGACTGGAACTAGATGCTCCTTGTGGTCCCTTCCAACCCTGACTGATTCTATGATTTACATCTTTGACGATGACAGCACTAAAAAATAAATAAATTACAATCCAACTTAGCATCACAATATTGCCATAGTGGATTTACACATTTGACTGGCACACATTTGGAATGCTATTTTAGTCTCATGCTGCAAAAAATAATTTTTTAAAAATCATAAAATTTAAGGATAAAAGCACAATAGAAGGCAGAAGAAAAAGAAAAGAAAAAAAAAAAAAAAAAAAAAAAAAAGCACAGAAAAGCTTCAGTAAGTGTAATAATTAAATACATTAAGATTCTTTCTCCTGGGGCAGGGGGGAAGATGACCTAAAGCAAACTTGATGAACCTCTTTCAACACATCTGTGGAACAGAGAAAGTGCTCTCCTAACACAAGAACCAGGGGATAGCAAGTTAAGTAGCTGCCAAGTGAAAAGAGGCAGAAAAGGATTTCTTCACACAACACACCAGTTAAGCAATTGCCACAGGATGTTATAGTGGTAAAAACTTACAAAGGTCAAGCAAAAGTATTTGACAATAGCAAAAAAAAAAACAAAAACAATGCACACACAGTATTAAAAACAAAGATGTCTTT
>VWZI01006837.1:907181-930376 GCA_013396835.1 Psilopogon haemacephalus
AAATGGACCCCCCCCCCCCCGCCACCTTAAATTCCCAAGGGCTGGCAACTTGTCTCTTTCACCCAGTCTAGAAATCTGAAACCACAGCACCTAAGCTGTTCAGTCAGCCTTCATCATAGGTTCAGGCCTCAAACCCTGTGGGACCTAAACCCACTCTACAGAAGCTGACAACCTTGCACTTAAATATGTGCTCCTCTTTTGCTGCCTCTTTGGGGGGATTCACAGGCAGATGTGAACTGCTGCACACACCGCACAGAGAGCTCTGCTCTGGCCCTTTGCTGACAACAGAAGGATCTTCACTATCTGTTAAGGAAGAAAAGCAGAGTATGGCCAGTCTGAGGTCTGCTGCTGAAGGAGAAAAGCCAAGCTGTATGAAAGATGGGGAGACATCAAAGAAGGGAAGGGGCAAACAGGCAGGGTGACACAACAGACAAGGTGAAACAAACTGAAATCAGGTCAAGCAGGAGAGTAAGAAGTTAACACTAAGAACTCTTCCACATTTACCTCTCTATCTACAAAATACCAAATGGTAACCAGCACAATTAGAAGCACTCAGTGCCTTCACACTACACCACCATTCTCAGAGGATGCTCTCAATCAGGCTGGCCATTCACTGGAGAAAGTCCATGAGTGAGGCACATGGTGTGTGTTATTGAAGACGAGGAACAACTAAAGCTGTGAAGTGTGAACCTCAAAAAATGCTTCAGAGATGCATGACTGCAACTACTACAACTGAGGAGGACAGAGAGAAAACAAAGCAGAGTTGGGTCCCCCACAACATCCTACTGGCCAAGTTGGAGAGATATGGATTTGGTGGGTGAGCTGTTTAGTGGGTAAGAAATTGGCTAGATGGTCACATCCAGAGGGGACTGCTCAATGGCTTGAAGTCCAGGTGGAGAGTAGGGATAAGTGATGTCCCTCAGGGGTCCATAATGGGACCAGTACTGTTTAACACTTTTACCTCTGATATAGACTGTGGGATCAAGTGCACCATCAACAAGTTTGCAGATGACACCAAACTGAGTGGTACTGTCAATATGTCAGAGTGACAGGATGCAACCCAGAAGGGCCTGGACAAGCTAGAGAGGAGCTCAGGTGAACTTCATCAGGTTCGGAAAGGCAAAGTGCAGGATTCTGCACCTGGAATGGAACAATCCTCATTATAAATAGAGACCAGGGGATGAGGCAACAAAAAGCAGTCCTGAGGCAAAGGACTTGCAGGTGCTGATGGATGAGAAGCTGGACATGGGCAAACAATGTGCACTTGCAGCCCAGAAGGCCAATCACATCTTGGGCTGCATCCAAAGAAGTGTGGCCAGCAGTTGGAGAGAGGCAATTCTGTCACTTTACTTGGCTCTGATAAGAACTCACCTAGAGTACTGCACCCAGCTCTAGTGCCTTCAGCACAAGAGCGACACAGACCTGATGGAGCAAGTTCAGAGGAGGACCACAAAAATGATCAGGTGATTGGAGCATTTCTGCTACAAGGCCAGGATGAAAGACCTGGGGAAGAGAAGACTCTAGGAAGAACTAAGAGTGACCTACCAGTACCAGAAGGGGGCCTACAAGAAGGCTGGAAAAGACTCTTTACAAACACCTGTAGTAATAGGATGAGGGGCAATGGTTTGAAATTAGAGAAGAGTAGATTTAGGTTTGATGTTAGGAGGAAGCTTTTTACCATAATGGTAGAGGAACACTGGAACAGTTTGCCCAGGGAGGAAGTTGAGGTCCCATCCTTGGAGATATGAAAGGTCAGGCTTGAAGGGGCTCTGAGCAACCTGATCTAATAGAGGATGTCCCTGCTCACTGGAGGGGGGTTGGACTAGATGACCTCTGGAGGTCACTTCCAACCCAAATGATTCTAAGCGTACTCAGTAAGCCATAAAATGTTCTTAGGAGTTCTTCAAAAGCAAGAAAAACATAATCCAAACTTAAACTACTCAGGTGTGCTCTGGTTATCTCCTCTGTGCCTTAGTAATGTGCCACAATTAAAGACATTTTAATTTCACATAAATGTTAGCCTTTAACTCGAAGATTGAGACTGTTTGCAACTATCTGCTAAAAGCATATTAAAAGAAGGAAAAAATTCAATCTGATTTATTGACCATTCTCTGTCAATGGCAAAATAGATCTGAGCTGATTCAAGCTATTTCCTGAACCAATTTATTTCCAACTATTACTGTGGTTTTCCTGCCTTCTGCTGCAAAAATGTATGTATTTGTAAACACAAATATCCTAATGAATGTAAATATTATTCATCAGCTCAGCAACTTAACTTTTTCTACAATGTGCACATTTTGCTTCTATCTTACTGCAGCAGAAAGCATAATAGGGTATATGAAGATGCTGTGCTGCACATTTTTAAACACTTGTTCCTGTACTGTTTACAGGAGCTACTTAATTCAATAGACAGCTGCCTATCCTAAAACCATCAACAGTAACTTGCAGGAAGAAAACAAGCAAAAATAAATCTTTGACAGTGAGTTGAATTCCTGCCCTTAGTGCAAATTACACTTCAATAACACAAATAATTTAAGCAATGAAATTACTTTTTTGATGTAAACAAGCTATCATTTACACTTACAGAAATGTGCTTAGACAGGCAATGTCAAACACCACTGTCATCAGAACCTAGGTATTGAAATATATATGCAAGATCCCAGATTTTCCATCATAAGATATGATTCTTGAGACAAAAACTATGCAGACCAACCTGCTGCTCCAGAATGTCACAATTGTTCTTCCTCTCTCACCTTACACTAAAAAGAACAGTAAAGTATGGACACATGTTCACATACATGGACACTAACTCACCAGAGGAAGCTTTCTTTTTAGTGAAGGCAAAATAATAACGCTGGAAAGAAGAAAGGATGGGGGGGGAAATAGAGGGGTGCCATGGGGAGTGGTTGGGGCCACTTCCCTGGAGGTGTTTGCAGCCAGGCTGGATGAGGCTGTGGGCAGGCTGATCTAGGGTAGGGTGTCCCTGGGCATGGCAGGGGGTTGGAACTGGCTGATCCTCGTGGTCCCTTCCAACCCTGACTGATTCTATGATCCTCGTGGTCCCTCCCAACCCTGACTGATTCTATGATCCTCGTGGTCCTTCCCAACCCTGACTGATTCTGTGATCCTCATGGTCCCTCCCAACCCTGACTGATTCTGTGATCCTCGTGGTCCCTCCCAACCCTGACTGATTCTATGATCCTCGTGGTCCCTCCCAACCCTCACTGATTCTGTGATCCTCATGGTCCCTTCCAGCCCTGACTGATTCTATTAAGTACAAAATAATTTCTAATCACAGAAGAGTTCAGTCATTAAAAAAAAAAAAAAGCTGAAAATTTTGTGAAAGTGCTTTCTACCAAAAGAGCAGCAGTTGTTCTTCTGCAAAACTGATTCCTTTTTAATTTAGAGGAAATATTGAAGCATTTGCAGCAATTTTAGTATAGGCATTAGGATGGCCAAGGCACTAATATGCCTTCACCTCTATTTGCCAGTTACCTGTTACTTCTACCAAAATAAAATCCATGAGTCAGTTTATTAATTTTGTTAAGAGTATATTTATAACTCCAGCTTCCTACCTTGTTAACTTCTATTTTTATTTTTGTAACACTCTCTCAGTCGCCATTCTGAAAGGGGGTTGGTTTGTCTGCTCAAAGGCACTTCCTGTGTGCTTGCCCTTTTGAACTGCGCACTACAGCTTTCAGAACACGAAGGGCTGATACCTGAAATGATCCCTGAACACACTACACCATCTGAAGTACTCAGAGATATTTTGTGACTTATTCCAATGGGTGAAATGGCATTAGGAGGGATCCTAGGAGAAATGAATCACATCTCTTTAACTTTCCCAGGGCTGCACTGGTTAACGCTGTGAGCCTGAGTACTGCTGATTTTCAGTCACATGCTCTATTACACTCCTCACTGTCTCCAACGCTGATGCTTTTCAAGGTCAAGGCCTAGGAAGGAAAAGGTGGATGAACTCAAGTGTGCTCCTCTTCAGAAGCCAGGGTCAAATGAGCTTGTACTGACAGTACTTGACAAGAAACCAGTTTGGCAGGAATGAAGAGAGGTACTGCAGACAAGAGGATGGGCAACATAAGCTTCCAAAGGATCACAGAATCAGTCAGGGTTGGAAGGGACCACAAGGATCAGCCAGTTCCAACACCCCTGCCATGCCCAGGCACACCCTACCCTAGATCAGCCTGCCCACAGCCTCTGCCAGCCTGGCTGCAAACACCTCCAGGGATCTGGCCCCAACCACCCCGCTGGGCAACCCATTCCAGCCTCTCACTACTCTCATGCTCAACAACTTCCTCCTCACATCCAATCTGAATCTCCCCACCTCCAGCTTTGCTCCATGCTCCACACATAATCACAAAATGTTAGGGGCTGGAAGAGACCTCAAAGGATCATCCAGTTCAAGCCTGCTGCCAGAGCACAATCAAATGGGTACTGAATGTCTCCAGAGGATGAGACTCCACAACTGCTCTGGGCAGCCTGTTAATCTCCTAAATCAGGGAGAATGAAGCATAGTGATGGCACTACCCTATGCTTAAAAGGCATGCCAGCTGTGAAAATCAACTGGAAAACAGGGACAGGCTTTATAAAACACAAATGCAAAACAGGGAAAGATGACCTTTGGTACTTACTCTCCTTCAAGAGAAGCAAACCAGCCCCTTCCAAAGCAGCCTTCTTTACGCCAATGTTTCAGGTTCATAGAATCATTCAGATTGAAAAGGAACTTTAAGATCATCAAGTCAAACCAACAGCCTAACATCCACTAAATATCACAGAATGTCAGGGGCTGGAAGGGACCTCAAGAAATCATCTAGTCCAGCTCCCCTGCCAGGGCATGATCTCCTATACCAGATCACAGAGGAACACATCCAGGCAGCCCTTAAATACCTGCAGACAAGGAGACTCCACAACCCCACTGGGCAGCCTGGTCCAGTGCTCTGTCACAGTGAAAAAGTTTTTCATGACATTTACATGGAACTTCCTATGCCTCAGCTTCCACCCACTGCCCCTTGTCCTGTCACTGGGCATCACCCAGCAGAGCCTGGCTCCAGCCTCCTGCCACTCACCCTGCACAGGTTTATAAACATGACTGAGGTCGCCTCATAGTCTCCTTCTCTCCAAACTAGAGAGCCCCAGCTCCTTCAGGCTCTCCTCATAAGAAAGATGTTCAACTTCCTTAGTAATTTTTGTGGCTATGCACTGGACTCTCAAGCAGTTGTTGTCCTTCTTGAACTGAGAGGCTCAGAAGTGGACACAATATTCCAGATGTGGCCTCATCACGGGGAGTAGAACCTCTCTCGACCTACTAACCACAGCCCTTCTAATACACCCCAGAATGGCATTGGCCTTCTTGGTCACAAGAGCACACTGCTGGCTCATGGTCATCCTTCCACCCACTAAGGATATTTTAAATTTGTACTTACTATTATTTTCATGTATTTATATGGAGAGACATTTTATCATAGACTGAATTTCTAAACTGGATCCTGCAACATCATATTGCCCAGTTTGCAGGCAGTAAAGAATAGAAAATAATTGATTCTTATTTTAGCCACAGAGTATAGAATTCAGACACATTTAAAGCCCATAAAGGCCAATTTGACAAAAAAAAAAAAAAATCATGTATCATTGTATGATGGAAATGAAAGCAGAGTCAAAACTGGCTGTTCAGCCAAAGGTGGAAGAGCTGCATGCATATTAAAAGGTAGCTTAACATCAGAAAGAAGCTGACAAATTGAAGATAGCATCTGAAATAATTAAAATGCAGTCAGCAGGACAAGTACAAGCTTTTAAACTCTGTGCAGATGATTGCTTTCGCCCACATGAAAAAAAGGAATAAGCAGGAGCAGTTCTGCATAGAAGGATCACATACAAAAGGTGATTAAAAGACAAAGAGCATCACACTGGAATTTATTAACAGTTGATCCTGCAGCAGAGCAGCGGAGCAGACTGACCTCTTCAGGTCTCTTCCAGCCCTATTTTTAAACATTCTTCAATACACACATGCTGGTGCTTTTTATCCTATTTTTCTCTTCTCCATGTACATTAAACATAAATTGTAACACACCTTTCTTCCTCCAAAAACTACCTAATGTCCTATTTATATTTTCATTTCTGAATTCTGAACACATCCCCCCCCCCGTCTGTGTGGAAAAGGAAGTATTTTAGAATCAAGGTACTATTGTTACAATAGCTGGTTTAACTTCATTTGGCCCTTAAAGACAGGCAAATCTCAATTAAGAGATTGAGGTTTTTAAGAGAGTCAGTGGGAATAATACAAAGATCAACAACATTATAGAATCATGGAATGGTCTGGGATGGAAGGGATCTCTGAAGGTCATCTAGTCCAACCCTCCCTGCAGTTAGCAGGGACATCCTCAAGTAGATCAGGATGCCTAGAGCCCTGTCAAGCCTCACTTTGAGTATCTCCAGGGATGGAGCCCAAATAATCTCCTTAGGCAACCTGCTCCAGCGTTCCACCACTCGCATGGTAAAGAGCCTGTTCCCAACATCCAGTTTAAATCTGTTCCTGTTTGAAGCCACTGCCCTTGTCCTATCACCACAGGCCTTTGTACACAGTCTCTCTCCATCCTTCTTACAGGCTTCCTTCAGATACTGGAAGGCTGCTATTACGTTTCCCTAGAGCCTCCTCTTCTCCAGACTTCCTGAAGAAGAGAAGCTGCTGAATGTAGGATGGACCAGCCAAGGCTTGGAAATTATGCAATTAACTTGTGCTGTCCGTCTCAGTTTCAACCTGCATTCAAAACATGGCAGCAATGCATTATCAGTGAGCTTTTAAACTAATTCCTAACTTAAAAGCAGTCAAATCTTAGATCAAGCCTGATAATAGGCACGAAAAAAAGATATCATGAGGTTTTCATAATCTTTTTTTTTAATTCCACTAATTTATTTTTCACCACCAAACAGACTGAACATGTTTTGTGGATATTCCAAGGATCTGGGGGTGGAGGAATTGCTATTATTCACACTAGCCAAGCTCTTTGTTCAGTCAACAGAAATACACAGGTAAGTTCTTCCAGAAGATAAATCAGAGAAGCTAAATTCATCCAAATTATGATCCTGCTCCAAGTTACCTTTTGGAAAAAATAATTTCTCTTCATGGTCTATAGTATATAAGGTAACTAAATTACATGCTGGACTTGGCTACACTGAGCATCCTTATCTATTTCTATAAACACCTTTTTTAAACACTTCTGTTACTTTACATACATCCAAATAAAACTTCGATGCAAACAAAAACGTCTTATCAAATGCAATGCAAAGCATACCCACTCAGCAGCTATGACATATCTCACTGCAGTGTCACTCTTAACTGTCTGTTAGATATGTACTATGCATATATGTGATAGGAATGCCTAAGGTAGACAGCTTTTGCATGACAGAAAATGCAGTCTAAGAAGAGCAACTGCATCATCTTAATTTTTTTTTTAAGGTAATCTATATTTTAAAACAATATAGGAAGTTAGTAAGCAGTAGAGGATGAAGTAGCAGGAATGCTTTCATAGCCTAGTTTAAAGCCTGATGAACCAAAGCGAAAATACCCTCCAAAAGCTCTGGGATTTACAGAGCTGCAGTTAGCCATTCAGATCTCTTACACTATCTGACAAACCAAAGAGATAAGGCAAATCTACAGTAAGTCAACAAGAAAAAACTAAGAAACAAATAAAACAAACCCAGGTACAGCAACAGCTCCTCAGAAAGAACCTGAGGGTCTGGGTTGATGAAAAGCTCAACATGAGCCGACAGTGTGCACATGCAGCCCAGACAGCAACTGTGTGCTGGGCTGCAGCAAGAGCAGCTGTGGGCAGCAGGGCAAGAGAAGGGATTCTGCCCCTTTGCTCTGCTTTCCTCACACCTCACCTGCAGCACTGTGTGCAGCTCTGGAGCCCACGGCACAAGAAGGACATGGAAGTGTTGGAGAGAGTCCAGAGGAGGGCCACAAAGATGATCAGAGGGCTGCAGCAGCTCTGCTATAAGAACACACTGAGAGTTGGGGCTCTGCAGCCTGGAGAAAGCTTCCAGGAGAACTTATAGTAGCCTTCCAGTATCTGAAGGGGGCTACAGGAGGGACTATTCACAAGGTCTTGTAATGACAGGACAAGAGGTAACGGGTTTAAACTGGCAGATGGGAGATTGAAACTGGATTTTAGGAGGAAGTTGTTTGCAGTGAGGATGGTGAGACACTGGAACAGGTTGCCCAGGGAGGCTGTGGCTGCTCCCTCCCTGGAGGTGTTCAAGGCCAGGCTGGATGAGGTCTTGAGTGACCTGTTCTAGTGGGAAGTGTCCCTGCCTATGGCACAGGGGGGTTGGAACCGGATGATCTTTGAGGTCTTTTCCAACCTAAACCATTCTATGATTCTATACACTTTGACTGTCTAGTTGAAAACCTGTCCAAGGTAAGACACAGGAGTAGCTGAACTACTAAATATACGCAGCTTTTTTGGTGTCATTTTTAGTGTCAATTACTACACATGCTCTGAGCAAAATACCTCCTACTGCTGGGACATTGATGCTTTTCTTCCACACAGAACTTCTGTAACCAGCAATAATTCATCTCACATTGTAGCATTTTGTTCCAGCGAGAAAGGGTATAGAGAAAAGAAGGAGGAAACTACAATGTACTTTCTTTCTTTCTTTCTTTATGTGGCTGCTTTCTTCAAACTAAAGGAGCCTTAGTACCTTTGCATCTATGATTCCTAAATCAAGCTTAACTGAAAATGTCTAGCACATTGAAAAGCTGCTTGGGCATAAATGCATGTATGACATGCAATGACAGCACCAGTGCACATTTCTTTGCAATACAAAAAATTACCTGAAACGAGGTAATTTTATATACTTTATACTGATTCCAGTAACCTAACTCCTTTATATCCTATCAGATGGCAGCTGAACGCATCTGCATGATCTACTGCTGGGTCTCCATGAAGATGTGCTATCGTGCCACTGTGGCTAAGGTGATTTAGGATTGCACAGAACTTAGATCTACTGAAAATACTACCTTAGAGTTTACCTTGAATGGAGAACTTTCATTATGGTAGTAGAAGATACTGCAGAACATTATCCATATTTCCTATTTTCTACACCTGATGCAAGCAGCTATACAACCAGTATAAACCAGAAATCATAGGAGACTGAATGAGATAATGACATATGCTGGCATTTTAATAAGAAAAAAGTTCTGGATGCATATGCTTAGAACTCCCTAGCAGCAGAAAGACATGCCTAGAAAAATCTTTAGTTTCAAAAGCAAAGCTCTACTGAAATTATGCTCTAGAATATCTACCTGCTAAATTTGGTTCCTCTCTTCTCCCAGACTTTGTAACTTGGGAGCTGCCAACCTTCAGCAAGTGTATGACTTTACAAAATGAAAGCTTGGGTTTACACTCAGAATATAAGTAAATATATAAATAGGCAGATATAAATTCGTTTCAGTTGCCAGGCAAGGAATTATTGGCACTACCATATGCAGAAAAAAAAAAAAAAAAAAAAGCAGCAAGCAGCCATGCACTTTGCTTCCAGACACACGCTGGTAAGAATGCTCCTGCTCGCAGAATGCCTTCCAACCACCTTTCACCATTTACTTCTTTGTCATCTTCCTCAATAGCTGCAGCCTCTCCTAAGCCCATCTCTTCTTAGTTTGTTACTTCAGCACCTTGCCTAATAAAGTTGTGTTTATCCCACTTGCTCTGTCTCTCTATAGTTCAATAAAACTCAGGTTCCCTAAAGCATTTATGGGAGACTCCTGGAAGCAAGCAGCTCAGAGGAAACATACACCACATGGAGTTTGCTGCCTTAAAGATTCTCAAACTCCAACCACCTCAAAGTCCCTTTAAGAAAGATGCAGAGGAAAAAAAAAAAATCACATAAAAATAAAGCAATAAAGCTCACTCCCAACTCTCAGAAGAACCAAGAGAAATTCAGGATGCTAAGGATGCTTAAATCTCTTTTAAACTACAAGATGGGCTCACTGTAATTTCATTTTACAGAATATTACAGGAGCTGTGGTAAGAAATTATGTTACAGGAGACCACAGCTAATTGCATCAAGGAAGGTGTTCTGGAAAAACAAAATAGTGACCAAAAAAACCCCAAAAACAATCACTACATACAAGTAAGTGGTACATAAATTAGCACACGAATCAGTTATCTGAAGAGACTAAATGCTATGAATGCACAATGTGTCCTCACTATTACCTCTGAAAAAAAATCAGAGTAAGATAAAGCAAATGAAAATGTCTCTATGAGCACAGATAGGCTGTCTTTAGCCCTCCAGTTTGGTTCAAAGGTAGAGCAGACTATTCTGTAAAAATTGCTACAAATGAAGGGTACAGTCCTTAACACTTTCAGCTTAAATGCAGCTTATATATGAGAGCCAAAGGCTAAGTAAACAGCCATGATATGAAGATCATATTAGTTTTCCCAGTAACAGCAGTCATGCCACCTGTCATCACCCCAGATGACACATCAGCCTCAAAGAGTCTATCACCCTGTACAAAACAACAGAGGGAAAAAAAAACCAAAAAACAAAATCATGCAGGTACACAAAATAAATAAAAATAGAAAGAAGAAAATATGGTACTGGTGGGGAGGGAAAAAAAAAAAGAGATGGCAAGTAAGAAAGTCAAAGGAAGGGGAAAAGGCAGCAACCTCTCAAGAGTGATGAAAATCAATAGAAGCAGAGACTAAAACCAAAACAAAATGCATTTGTGTGCTCCTGATTTTCTTGCGCACACACACATGTGGTTGTAAAGAATTCAACCTTAACTGAAACTATTATTCAAGTGTCAATTTTCTGTTTGTGGCTCAAAAGCCTACATAGTAATCAGCAGGAAAAAATAAAAACATTAGATAAAGCACCAGCAACTCCATAAACAGGCGTTTTACAGATCATTTTACAGCACTGCATTTTGCACAAAGGTATGAAATCTGCATGGCACAGATTTGTTTTCTGAGGTTACCCCACAGATTATGTGAACTATCACTGATAGGAGCTAATAGAACTGCAGAAATATTTACCAAGTGTTTTCCACTCTGTTTCACAGAGCTTTCACTCTGCAAAAGCAGACGCCAGGAAGTATCTTAAAGTTTACGACTCATGCCAGATTTTCCCAAAAGTTTCATACAGAAAGCAAAGCAACCAGATTCAAACTACCTCTGAGCGCTGAACTGAGCCATATCTAAAATAAATATGTACCACGAAACTTTTAATGCTCTCTCTTCAGACTTTCCCCCCCCCCCTCAAGCCATAATTATTCAAACAATAACACAAAGTTGTAGCAGCTAGCTCTTGGCAGCTCAAAAAGATTAGTTTGCATTTGCAAAATGGTGTTAATCAGTAATAATAACTGAAAGTTGAAAAATTGTATATCCCAAAGTGCTGTGATCCCTGTAGAAACTGAGAACCTTGACTTAAGCATTCCTGAAACGTAATTCCAAAACATTATCTTCCTATCTCATGCTTCCTGACATTAATATATCACTGATCCCTACGGTTTTTATCCTTGTTTGGTCCCCAGACAGGCAGAAGGTTGCTGTATAATCAAATCCTGGGCTACAAAGTACTGCAAACAAGGCCAGGATCTTTCTCGGGCTAGCACAGAACTACCAGAAAGGGGTTTGGAAAATAAGAGACCTGTAAACAAACCACTGTCAATAAATATTAAGTTATTCCAACACCAAGCTCAGTTGTCCCTTATCTATTGTTATAATTTCTTTAACACACAGAGACACAAACACACACAAAGGTACACGCCCAGCATCACTGCTCGAACAGGAAGGGCGGGTGCAGGCTCTCAAATGTATTCCACTGCTGCCTTTACTCTCCCCCATGGTTTTTACAGCAAGGTCCGGCAGACACTAACACAACCTGAGATAGACTACTTACTAGTCCCGAATTTCCACACGGGGTTTTTCCTATCCTTCAGCCAAGAGAGTAACAGGTAACGGGCAAAGCACAGACTGAGCAATGGTGGAGAGCAGAACGACTGTGTGCAAGGGCTGTTGCTGCAATCGTGGTGAAGGTACAAGGGGCTGGATTGTGTGTGCAAATTGTGCACCTCAGCTCAGCGCTGTGATCATGTTATTTTGGTTATTTGTCATGGGGAATTCTTCCTCCGTTGATGTGACAGAGATCTGTGAAGGCTGTGCGATGAGCGTGGATTTCAGTAACTTTTCAATACGTGATTCACAGAGGCAAGGGATGGAACATAACTTGGTTTGTGTGGGAAGATTTGGGTAGCAGGGTGGGGATACAGGAGTGGTTTCTGTGAGAAGCTGCTAGAAGCATCCCTCATGTCCAATACAGCCAATGCCAGACGGCTCCAGGAGGGACCCACAGCTAGCCAAGGCTGAGCTCATCAGAGATGCTGGTAGCACCTCTGTGACAACATATTTAAGAAGGGGGCGGCGGGGGGGGGAAACTCCTGTGAAAAGAGCAGCCAGAGAGAGGAGAATACGTGAGAGAAATGACTCTGCAGGCATCAAGGTCATGAAGGAGGAGAGAGAGGAGGTACTCCAAGTGCCAAGGTAAAGAACTCCCTGTGGCCTGTGGAGACAAATGGTGTAGCAGACCCATGCAGGGTCCTATGCCCACACAGGTAGATACCTGAAGGAGGCTGTGACCCCGTGGGAAGCTCACACTGAAACAAGCTCATGGCAGGGCCTGTGGTCCTACGGAGAGAGGAGCCCACACTGGAGCAGGTTTTCTGGCAGGAGTCATGACCCCACAGAGGACCTAGGCTGGAGCAGTCTGCTCCTGAAAAACTGTACCCTGAGAAAGGGCCCACACTGTTGCAATTTGTGAAGAACTGTAAGCTGTGGGAAGGACTCATATTTGGGTATTTCATGGAGGTCTATCTCCCATTGAAGTGAGACCATGCTGGAGCAGAGCAGAAGTGTGAGAAGTCCTCTCTTCCTGAGGAGGAATAAGCAGCAGAAACAACATGTGATGAACTGACTACAATCCCCATTCCTCATTCCCCTGTTCCACTGTGGGAGGAAGAGATAGAGGAATTTGGGATTAAAGTTAAGCCTGGGAAGAAGCTGGAGGGGTTGGGGGAGGTGTGTTAAAGATTTGGGTTTATTTCTTATCATCCTACTCTGGTGTGACTGGCAACAAATTAAACCAAATTCCCCAAATCATGTCTGGTTTGCCTGTGACAGTAACTGCTGAGTGGTCTCCCTGTCCTCCCATGAGCCTTTCTTTTCATTTTCTCTCCTCTGCCCACTTTAGACAGGTGAGTGATTGAGTGGCTTTGGTGGGTGGGTACCTGGCATCCAGCTGGGGTCAACTCACCACAGCTGATTTTAGAAGCATATAGATACCTAAGAAGGCATCAAATCCAGTCTGATTTGGATCTAGCCGATCTTGATTAAACTCAGCTCTTAAGCACTTGAAGTCGTGCTTGATTTTACATCTAGAACCACCATTATAACAACAGAAATATTCCCCTGTGGCTTTTTTCAACCTTTCCACTGGAAAAGCTATCCCAAGCTAAAGCATCACCTCTCAGCTATTGTGATTATTTTTTTTTAAAGAGAATGGCAATATTTGTATAAATAGTTGCATTAATAAAAAAAAAAACCACTTTCATTCCTTTTCTCTCTATCTCCATTCCTGCTTCCCCTACTTCTCAAGCTGAAACACCAGCATTCAGAATATGCAGATAAGTGTAAATAAAGATGTTTCTAGAGGTGAAGTACAAGACAACCTGCTATTAAACAAGCTGTCACTTTCACCAGGAAGAACTGCTCCCTATTCTACCTTCTCCCACCCCCCAGCCCAACCAGATACTGAATCTCTCATCACCCGCTGTGTGCCTGTCACACACACAAGCCAATGGTGCCAGCAAATTGCTCTGCACAGGTGCACCCCAAATAACAAGGATGCTGTGCAATCCATGCCTTTCTCTGCCAGGTTGCTGCCCATGTTGTGTTTTTTACAAGCCAGCCAGTTTCTCTTGCCTCCTGTCTTCATCAGCCTCAGAACACGACACCCACCAACCCCCAAGCACGGATGTGTACAAAGCCATCCCCGCACCCTTGTCCACTTCTGACAAAGGGAAAGGCAAGGCTCCTCACCACTGGGATTTAAAAAAAAACAAACAAAACCCAAAAAAACACCACCAGCCTATCCTTTCACCTAGAACCACGGCTCTGAGAGCCAAATCTACTGCCCGCATCTCCCTGCCTGTGTCACAGAGAAAGCCGAGAGCCGGTGGGGAGGAGCAACCGCTCTTACCTTAATTATGCTGCTCCTCCGGGGGATACCGGGTTTGCCTTCTCGTTGTTGACTGGTGGAAAATCCTTTCTCTTTGCTGCTGCTCTCCGGGCTTGCAGGAGGAGCTGATCCCGGCTCCTCACCGGCTCCCGCTAAGGCACAGTCCCCGTTGGAGACCCGGCTGCCTGCACTATCGAAGCGGGATCTCCCGCCGCCGCCGCCGCCGCCTCCTCCTCCTCCTTCCCCATCTCCTGCCTTGAAGGCCACCTTTCCTTGCACCGGCCCCTGAGAGGATGGGAGACCCCCGCCGCCGGTGCCGCCGAACTCCGCCATCAGCCTCCCCGGCTACAGCAGAAACAATGTTGCCGTCCCCTTCCCCTGCTGCCGCAGCTGCTCGGCGGCGGCTCGTCTTCCGCTTTCCGTGGCTTTACGAGCGGGGGATTTCGAGCCGAAGTCTCTGCCCTCCGCGCATTCGGCGGCCGAGGCCGCGCAGCTCCGGGAGGGGGGACGCAAAGGTCTCGGCGGCGTCTCGGCGAGCGGCAGCCCTCGGGCACCTGGGGGAGGCGAGGAGAGGGCAGGGAGCGTGAGCGCCTGCCCCACGCGGGGCCGGGGCAGCCTCTCCCCGCGCCCCGTGCCCTGCGCGCACACACACGCGGGCGCGCGTGGGAGGGGAGGGGCCGCGCCGGGGCTCCGCGAGGCACACGCGCGACCCGGCGGAGCGCGCGGCGGGGACCAAGCGCGCAGCAGGGAGCGCAGCTCCGCCGCGGGGGGAACGCAGCCGGCGCGCCCCGGCCGCTGCCCGCCACGGCGGGGGGCAACGGGGAAAGGGGTCTGAGGNGGAAACGAGACAGACGCCGATGGCGGTATTTCCACCCTTACGGCGAAAGCCACAATCGCAGCGCAGCGGAGCGGGAACGAAAAGAGAACTTGAAGTCGACAACACGCCCCAAAGCCTCAGGCCCCAGCCCGGGGCAGAGCCCGTCCCACGCGCGGCAGGGGCGGCCCGCCGCAGACCCTCTCCGGCCACGCGCGGCGGCGANCCCCCCCGCGGGGGGGGGGCCCCCCGCCGCAGACCCTCTCCGGCCACGCGCGGCGGCGAGAAGCGGCGGAACACAGGCAACGCCAACGCCGCCCCGCGGGGCACCCTCCCGGGCGCCACGGGCAACTTTTCTCCTCTCCCCGCTGCCTGCTGACATCCAGCAGCCTCACAGCGGCCAGAGCCGCGGCCCGGGCAGCAGAGCTCTCAGCCCTCCCGAGCCGCTACTCGCCATGCCGCCACCCCATAGCTGCCCCCCTCCCGCACGCTGCGCCCCCGCTACCCACCTCGGCGACAAGGTGGCAAGGGGAGGGAGGCCCCCTGCTGCCGCCGCTGCTGCAGTAGCCGCTTTTCTCCCCGTTATGGTCGCCGCCTCTGCCCGGAGCCGGATACAGAGAGAAACTGATTCATGTGGCTGCTTCCCTCGCCGCTTGTGCTGTTGCTGCTGCCGCCGCGGCCGCCTCCCCCCGTGCAAAGCTCGGCAGCAGCCCCGAGGGGGGAAATGCCGGCAGCGCCGAGGACGGAGCCAACCCCGACCGCCCCCGCTGAGAAAGTATCCGCGAAGGGAGAGTAAGCGAGCCGGGCTCGCCCCCACCCTCCGCCCGCCGCTGCCAATCAGAGGGGCCGGCCCCGCGCGGATTGGGCGGCCCCGCCGCCTGCACCCCTCTCCGGCAGCTCGGGGGCGCTCCGCCGGAGGGCAGGACCCGCGCCCGCCCCCTTCGCTAGCCCCGGGGCTCTCGGCGGATTCCTCCACACGCTGGCTCCCTGCGCAGACGCTCCAGCCTGGCACAAAAACACCCTCTCCTCGTCGCCCCGCTTCCCCGCCCGGCTGTATCGTCTGCTGCTCTCCATCCCGCGGTCAGCGCGCCGTGCCTCGCACCGGACGGGGGCTCCTGGCACGCCGGGACTCCTTCCCACCCCTGCCCGTCGGGACCTAGTATCTGTCACCCACCCTGCAACATCGGCCGCAGTGCGGGGAGGGGGCAGCTAGGGCACGCAGGAAGGGCGGGGGGGGAGCAGCGGCCCCGCTGCTGTTCCCGTGCGCCGTGAGATGACCCCAGCCGGCGGCCGCCACCGAGGTGAGGTGACATCGCCCTGCCGCCGCGGCTTCTCCGCACCTCGCAGCAGGCGGGAGCTGATTGGCTCAATAGATCCATTAATTAATAAGGGAAAGGATGGGATGGAGTGCTGGAATATTAAGAGCTTAATGAAAACTGCAGCTTGACAGTTACCTTAAGAAGCATGTCCACAAAGCAAGCACAAATGGTGTGCCCTTACGTTCCCCGTACATACTTGGCTATGTTTCGTAGGAGACTTCAGGTATGAGGGATAATTCAAAGAGCCTTGTGTTTAATTTTCTCTCTTTACGTGGCTGCACAGTGCTTGATATTTCATGATTAAGTTGAATAAAGGGAAATGAAGTGCCCCAGCCGAGGCGCTTGGCCCCTCCGCTTGAAATTCAGAAGCTGAGTCAAAGAGGGAGGTGCTACGTTGAGAGCATGGGCAAAACTAGGAATATCAGAAATAAGAGTGCAAAGGGTCAACGCAGAACTACAGACACCTAGAGCAGAGACACCTAAGACAGCCCACACCAAATGACTTTCAGTTAAAGTGCTAATACAGGAGCTGGACTCAGCTTATAGTCAACCAAAAGCACTATTCTGTGATTATAGTAGTCCAAAAGCACTATTGATTTAGGTTTCCATAGCTGCCCTGTGGAGATCGCTGATTGTGTCTAGAATCTTGGCACCAGAGATCAGACACCTAGCATGGAGACCTAGAGTAAGGCAACTTAAATACTTCCCTGTAGTGTGCTGCTACAGAGTCCCACAGTGGAAACACTGGAGAAAGAGCACATTTTAAGTCCTGATCCCCAGGGCGTTATGGACTGCAGAGCAGTGCCTCTATCCACTGGTGTCCCATTGCCTCGAGCTGTCTCCAAAGGGAAAGCACTTCCATCTTCTGTAGAACACCAAGGAGCAGCTCACTCCAAAACACTGACAGTGGCAGGGGTGATGCCTTCATATGTTCATGTTCAGTGATTAGGTTGCTTGGACCAAAGCTGTTGTTTCAATCTTCTTCCTGAAAGTTTTCACGTCTGCATCTCCACTGCCATTAGACAGCCACCAACACCCAGACTGGTTACAGTGAGAGCATTTTCCACAGGAACCTGTGCCACAGTATAGAAAGGAAGCCAAGAGACACAGTGCCAGAAGGAAGGCAAGGAGCATGACTGCATGACAGTAATCTGCTCATGGGTGTTCTTAAAAAAAAGTCTTGGTAGCAAGGAAAGGATCGAGCAACTCACCTTTGAGGTGAGAGGTCTAGTAACTAAGGTACAGGAACCCACTTGGTTTTGTGCCATGGCACTCCCACACTCTGGGTGCACAGTAATTACATTAATCCCTGGTCCATGGTTCATAGGCAATATTCTGCCTACAAGTGTGGACAATGGTGTTTGTCACTGTAGGAAAAAGAGACCATGAAGTATGATCCAACTTAGATTAAAGTATGTATCTATCTGGAGTACATCACTTATTTAGTATCATTTCTAGTGGGTCAAGGAAGTTGAGAACTTGATACTGGCACATCACTCAAATACAGGATCCCCATTTTAATCAAACTATTAACAACTAGCAAGCTTAAATTAAAACCTGCACATTTGGAGGGTTTAGGCTGTAAACACTGGGGCACATGAACATTAAACTTAAGATTTGAAAATGCCCAACTTTGTGTTTTCTGTCAGCTGGAGATAGAGTATTTTTATCTTTTTTTTTCCCCCCCTTATCTGAACATCTCTTGCCTGAACACACTGCCTTGCCATTTAAGTAGGAAAAGGCAGCCTTGAATATCAAATGAATGTTCAGTATTGTATCTGCAGACATGCACATCACAAACTATCCCCAAGGGAGACACTTTGTCGTTAGGATCATCACTGTTTCTTCTGGAGGATGAGATTTACACGCAACAGGTACAAAATGTTATTAAAATCATTTGTCACAGAGCGTTGCCAGTAAACTGCTGAGGAAGATGTGTGCATTCTGTCATTTTGCTGTTTAAGATACAGATAATAAAACACCAGTTCTAAGGCCATCAGCAAAATTTGATCAGCCCTGTCTCAGAATAAAAAAAAAAAAAGAAGAAAAAAACTCATCTGCTTATCTGTGCAACCTGTATGGAAACAAGATAACACCACTGAAGAAGAAATCATTTAAGTTTAGCCTTGGCAATTCTGAAATGAATGCTATCAAGACCTGCAGACATTGACAGACTTTTGGCTGTAAAAGTGATGATTAAAATACAGAGGAACCAGTACAATTTCTGACCCTCATCTTAAAGATGCCTGCCCACAAGTCGATGCAATAGTGCTGGCATTATGTTTATTCTAATCACTGACATTTAATTATTGATTAAACCATCAGGGTAGCAGACACTAAACTAGAGAAGTTGTGCCAGAAAGATGGAGGTAGCAAGTAATTATTTATCTGAATCTGGCATTTCTTCTGATGACCGTTCACTGATATTTATTATTGCCCCACTTTGTTTTATATCAGATGCATTAAACTGACAAATAGTTCCACATAGAAAATGAAGCATTTCTGATAAACCAAAGTGCTAGAAATGGCCACCAAGACTAGGCTACCTTACTTATTTCAGTGAGCTCAGCTTTCTGAAGTAGTTCATGATATGCTACCATAAATCATCTGCTTTCTTTCATGGAACTTTTTGAAGATGAAGAAAGGATGAAGAAACTTTCTCGTTATCATTATTCAGTAGTGGCCTCACAGGCTCTATTTGTTTAATTCTTAAATGAAGTAAGGATTAGAATGGAATCAAGACACCTCTGTGACAATATTTAACTGTGAGAACTTGCTGTTATGTGCACATATTAGCTATTTTCATAAAATCCTATTAAATAGCAGAGTTCCACAGCTAAGCTAATATTACCCATTGAACTTTTCTAACTCAAATAGCGTAGCAGTAGAAATCTGCCAAGAAACAGGCAGTGTCTAAATGACCAAAAATAAACAAACCAAATACCAGACTCTTGCTAATATCATAAACACTTTTTATTCCAAATATGAAAAACTTGAATTAGCAATTATCTTATTTAGATGTTGCTTCTCTGAAATCACAAAGATTTCACAAAGAAATCATTGTTCTACCTATCCCTCCGATTCCAGTGATAATTTGATTTCCTGACTCGATTGTTCAGGTCACAATCTTGCACATACTTGTTTATTTTACTTGTTTATGAAGTAAGTACATATGTTTAAGCAGTCCCATTACAGTTGGAACCTAACTCATAATTAAACCAAAGAAAAGTTTCTCTCTAAGCAATGCACTGTTGCATACAAGGTCTGTAAAAGGCAGATGTGTTGTATGCATATAAAAGGAGCAAGCAGTACAAGTGGGGGAACATGAAGGGATGTGCACCACAGGCAGCAAAAATGCAGGTAGGCAAACATGGGCTGAACTGATCAATTTGTTTACTGGAAAGCATTTGCTAACATTGCACACTTGAAATTAATGATGTTTATAATTTTGTAAAGTTCATTGTAACAGCATCAAGTATGAAGATTAAATCTTTTATCAAACACATCAAGCATTTTATCCCATTAATTCCAGCCTAAGGAATGCTTACTACCTATCACACCAATTAGTGTGATGCCCTACCTATCACACCAATTGGTTTGACTACCAGCCTGCCAAAATTGATGGTTGAGGATTAATAAGAGCTTAGCAGTAAATCAGCTCCTCCCCTATAGACCATTGAATCCAGGATTGTTTTTTTCTAAACCAAAATCATTCAAAAGTTCTTCTCTAAATTCGCTGTTCTTAAGACGATCATGCCGTGAGGTTAGTTAGTTGCCTTCAATCACATTGCTTTGCAAATGAGAGGCTTTGTATGTTTGCAAAAAGGTTGTTTTTGAAACTGAATGGCAGCATTCCCTGCCTCTAGAAACAGTGAATCAGAAACCTTAAGGGGCAGATAAAGAAGAGATGTGAAGGATTTTCTGGAAATCAGGCCTTGTTAAGGCCACATCTTGCAAACTAGAAGTTAAGTCTCTTTTGAAAACCTTGACCCAGGCACTGATTTTTTTTAATAACTGTTAGAGATCCTGAAATGATCTTAACTGGAAATATGAGTTTGTTCTATTCTAATAGCAGATTGTTTGTTTGCTGTTCTTGTAAAGGCTGAAAGTCAAATATCTTTGTCTGATTTTAGCATCACCATTTGGAAAAACTTGTTTTGTAACATGTGAGATTATATTGAGTCATATGGAGAAAAAAAATGTGTTTTATTCTACTAGAAGAGACAGACACAGAGGATAAGATTTGTATCTTGTGCGTTTTAGCTGAGGCACATATGTTTTATCAGAGAGACTGCAACAACAAACCTGTTCTTGAAGTGTTTCTGATGCATCATTAAAAAGAGCAGACAAACTGTTTGCCATCTCCTCGCATTGTACTCTGCTCTCTAAGGGAAAGTTAGAGTTACAAAATGGGCTGAGAGCCAAGATTCTGCAGAGGATTGGATTTCATTTTGTCCCTTTTTACATTTGTTAGTAACTACTGGGTATATGCAGAGCCATTTGAGTTCTAGGACATGAGGCATTTCATATATCAGCTTTTTTTCCTAATTTGTACTGTCTGACTCTATTATTACAGGAGCATGCAAATAAAGTAGCCAACAATGAGCTCGTATAACTTCTTCCAGCCTAAACTTTTTTTTCTTTTTCAAACTAATCAAAGTATTAATACTGATCAAAATCTTTCATTAAATTCTCTCATAGAAAAAAAAAATCCAAAGAACATAAAGCTATTAGTTTGCAATTTCAGGATGATATGCTCTGTGAATTCTCTTCGTAGCAGAATATTAAACACTTTCACTGCTTTGAGGAAAACCACATTTCTGCCATTATAGGAGAGTAAGTAAATAAAGTAGGCTGATTTTTTTTTTTTGTCAGCCAAGTTCCTTCTAAAATTATCTTGATTTTCTCACATCCACGAGGGTAAACACGTAGGTCTACACAGGCTTAGTAGGAACTGCAGTGTGTTAAGCCTTCACTTTGAAGACATAATAGGAAACTTCTGCTGATAAACAGTTAACTAGATACTGGTGTCAGTTTCTCTTGTTAGAAAGCTTATGGCACACAATGCCACAGAAAGGGAAATACGTGTAAAAGAGAAACGAAGTTCTTTTAATGGCTGGCAATCAAAATCCACATTATTCACTTCAGCTTAGCAACTTTTCTGAATCACAAGAAATCACATAGTATTCTTAGTACATGCCTACAGAAGAGATGGAGGGAGAACAGGAATTAATTCAACTCATCATACCCGAAGACAAAAAATGTAGTTCCTTTTTAGTCATTTGAGGAAAAAAAATCACACAGCCCAAGATATTTGAAACATATTTTTTAAAGGTTGGTATTAATATATTCTATGATTCTATGAATATTATTTGTCATGATGTTTGGCATGGGGAGAGTTAGACTGCATCACAACAGCCAGGGAGATGGTAGTAAACCTTGTCATGCAGTCCCTTAATCCCATTAATTTCTTTCATATTGCTCACTGATGTAAAGTACACATCGGTTCTTGTCCCCCAGGAATGGTAGGCTTGAGTACATTGCAACAAGCAGCACAAGTCTTAAGAGAGGTCAGTTCCACGGATTGTTACCCAATCTGTCAAACTCTGAAGCCTAAGTCAACAGCCATTTTTGTTTCCTTTATTTTTAGCTCTAAGAATGGAAATAAGTTACAGTATTTATAGATGCTTTTGCATGTGTATTCAGAACTTCTTTACAAGAAATAGCTTTCTGGGTGAAACATCTGGTCAGGAGACCTTAACTAAGCATCTCCTGTACCATTGCTACAAATCGATAGGAGTGCAGCAGGCAGAAAATGCTCTTCTTAATTTAGAATCATAGAATGGTTTAGGTTGGAAGAAACCTCAAAGATCATCCAGTTCCAACCCCCCTGTGCCATAGGCAGGGACACCTACCACTAGATCAGGATGCTCAAGGCCTCATCCAGCCTGGCCTTCAACACCTCCAGGGAGGGAGCAGCCACAACCTCCCTGGGCAATCTGTGCCAGTGTCTTGCCACCCTCACTGCAAACAGCTTCCTCCTAACATCCAGTTTAAATCTCCCCTCTGCCAGTTTAAACCCATTCTCTCTCGTCCTGTTACTACAAGACCTTGTCAATAGTCCCTCCCCAGCCCTCCTGTAGGCCCCCTTCAGATACTGGAAGGCTACTCCAAGGACCCCTGGAAGCCTTCACTTCTCCAGGCTGAAAAGCCCCAACTCTCTCAGCCTGTCCTCATAGCAGAGGTGCTGCAGCCCTCTGATCATCTTTGTGACCCTCCTCTGGACTCTCTCCAACAGTTCCATGTCCTTCCTATGCTGGGGGCTCCAGAACTTCACACAGTACTCCAGGTGGGGTCTGACGAGAGCAGAGCAAAGGGGGAGAGCAGAGTAAAGGCAAACATTTACATTCTGCATAAACCAGCCACGAAAATCAGGGTCCTCACTTTTCCTATATTTCCTATATTCTCCAGATTTTCAGGTAAAACATACAGATATGCAAAATCTCTCTGTTAATATACAGCTACTTGGTTTGCTTAGTAAACAGCAGCTAAAGTAAGGGCAAAGCACTCATTTTTTCTTCTGAAACAAAAACCAAAACCAAACAAAACCCCCCCAAAAAACAAAGCAGCAAACAAAACAGAAAGTAAATTCCCTACTTTGGTTCTTTGCTATGTCAATGTATTCCTGAAAGAAGAGTCACCAGGAAGGGAAATCCTTAGTGGGACTCTGGTAAAACTAAAGAGTGCTTAAAGAATTTCACTCACTTTTTTTTTTTTCCCCTCCCTGCATGTATCAGGAGACCAAGGGG
>VWZI01006837.1:931419-989949 GCA_013396835.1 Psilopogon haemacephalus
GGGTAACCAACCAACCCCTACCACCTTTCCCCCCTTCCCCAGTCTTATTTCACCACCTGTTGATGCTGCAGATAAGCTGAAGTAGATCGGCCAGGGGGATTAGTAGTAGAAAGGAGTTAGTAGTTTTACTCTGAATTAGCTACCAAGACAGAGAGACAAAGGAGACCATGCAAGAGAAGCAGCCGCAGCCCAGAACGGTCAGAAACCATCTGATATCTAGTGTTTTTGGAACAGCACTTTAAAAACTAATTTTTTTTCTTTCTCAGTAAAGGTCTGGGTGCAGTGCCACACTGTGTTTACCTCTCTCAGCCAATAGTCTAATTTCTCACTCAAATCCTCCAGTTAGTTCAAACCAACACAGTTAGTCATTTCAGTACAGAATAAAGCCACTTTCTGGAGAAAGAGGATGTTGGGGTTTTGTTCAATGTACAATTCCTTTTTTCCCCTGCTTAAGTTCCTAAGTTCTTCCTAAGCAACAAGCAGAACATGCATTTGCATAGCTATGGAGAATAAGATCAGATTCCTGATTTTAATAATTTTAAAATTAATTATATTTGTATCTGCATTAGGGAGAAGACTCAAGGCCCCAGTCAAGGCTCACTGTTGTTGACACTGTATAAATAAATGGCATCATCCAGTTCAGAGCTGGCATCTGGCCATCCAGCTTGGAACACAGTGTGATCTTGCATCTGCTTCCAAAAGGACCACATAGACATTCTCTGGGCAATTTAAGAAATGTTTAACAGCTGAAAATGGATTCAGGACTTCCAAAATTCCTGACCCCCTTTCCAAGCAGTTGATCACCTTTCTTCTCTGGAAAAATGTCTTCTGCTGCATAGAAGTGTAACTCGAAGGAATTTAGAAGAAAGAACTGAAGCACTGTGTGTGCCCAGAGGGTCCATCGGTCTATACAACAAGCTTCAAGATTTCTACCAGTTTGCATGTTTGCATTTCCATTTGTTTCAGTGATTTTGAGGCACCTCATACACACTAATCTGATTTGAAATCTCAGTTAAGATACATTATAATAATAGCAGCCCTTTTAGGTAAGTGATTCTGTACAGATGCAAAGGGTGATGGTATCAATGAAAGGAAAATTAATTTGATTAATCTTCATTAAGCACAGCATTTTAACATAAGATAAGCAATGAAATTCAGGGGCTGGTTTGCTCTGTATCTTTTAAATCCTGACAAAGGCTCCCTGGGCATTTAGAAATGCAATTATGTTTATCCCACCTTCCTCAGAGCTAAGTTCAGCTCCTTTTCTGACCTGTTATCTCAGAGCTTTCAGTTTTCTGATGTCAGTCATTACTTCTACCTGAGGAGGTACCGTTGAAAATATTTGGGTGGTTCCTATCTAGCTTGCTGAATTATTAATAATGCTTTGTTTCTCACTGTTCATCAGTGTGGTTTCTAGATGATGAGTATGCACACACACACACACACATATGCTCATGACTGTTTGCTTTCACATTCACATTCTGTATTGAGTAATACTTGTTTTTACCAATAAAATACAAAGAAAAAATAGACAGTTACATGAACATTACATTGGCTCAATCCCAAGCACAACTCCAGGCTGGGTGGCGAGTGGCTGGAGAGCAGTCCTGAGGAACAGGACCTGGGGGTCTGTGTTGATGTAAAGCTCAAGATGAGGCTGCAGTGTGAGTGCAGCCCAGACAGCAACTGTGTGCTGGGCTGCAGCAAGAGCAGCTGTGGGCAGCAGGGCAAGGGAGCGGATTCTGCCCCTTTGTTCCCCTCTCCTCACACCTCACCTGCAGCACTGTGTGCAGCTCTGCAGCCCCCAACAAAAGAAGGACACAGAAATGTTGGAGCCAGTGCAGAGGAGGCCACCAAGATGCTGAGAGGGCTGCAGCAGCTCTACTGTGAGGACAGGCGAGAGAGTTGGGGCTCTGCATTCTGGAGAAGAGAAGGCTTCAGGAGACCTTGGAGTAGCCTTCCAGGATCTACTCCAAAGGGAATTCCCCTTGATTCATAGGTGTGTGCTTGGGCCATTGCATTGGCTTTGTTCAAGACAGAGAGAGAGGAGTATTTGTGTTTAGATTTTCCCATTTTTTAATGGGGCCAAGAGCATCAGCTGCACTGAACCTTCATGAACTGTGAATCATAGAATCACAGAATCAGCCTGCTTGGAAGAGACCTCCAAGATCACCCAGTCCAACCTATCATCCAGCCCTATTCAGTCAACCAGACCATGGCACTAAGTACCCCATCCAGGTTTGTCTTGAACACCTCCAGAACAGTGACTTCACCACCTCCCTCATGAAGCTCATGGGCTTTGGAACCTTAAGAGACTTAAGATTCAAGAGGGAAAGAATGTACTGGCAAGCCAATTTTGAAGCTATACTCATTTTTACATGACACCTCCCCAGTTGCTGGGACTGCAGAAGCAGAAATGGAAAAAATAGTCACCCACTTCACAACAAATGCCAAAGAATCCCATAACTGAGTCACTGGCATGACAACCATGATTATCATTAAAGTCCTGCTGCTTTCCAGGCCTATTCTATGTTTCAAATTCCTAATGATATTTCCTTCCCATTCCCTCATATTGCTGTCTTTATATAGCAATGGTCAAGGGAGGTGATTCTCCCCCTCTACTCCATCCTGGTGAGATACCACCTGGAATACTGCGTCCAGTTCTGGGGCCCCTATTACAAGAAGGATGTGGACACGCTGGAGCATGTCCAGAGAAGGGCCACGAGGATGCTCAGAGGGCTGCAGCACCTCTGCTGTGAGGACAGACTGAAAGAGTTGGGGCTGTGCAGGCTGGAGAAGAGGAGGCTCCCAGGTGACCTTCTTGTGGCCTTACAGGATCTGAAAGGGGTCCTACAGAAAAGCTGGGGAGGGACTTTTTAGGCTATGAGGTAGTGACAGGACTAGGGGGAATGGAGCAAAGCTGGAGGTGGGGAGATTCAGACTGGTTGTGAGGAGGAAGTTGTTAAGCATGAGAGTGGTGAGAGCCTGGAATGGGATGCCCAGGGGGGTGTTTGGGGCCACATCCCTGGAAGTGTTTGCAGCCAGGCTGGCAGAGGCTGTGGCAGCCTGATCTAGGGTAGGGTGTCCTTGGGCATGGCAGGGGGGTTGGAACTGGTTGATCCTTGTGGCCCCTTCCAACCCTGACTGATTCTATGATTCTCTGCAGTAACGCCAGTCATTAATGATACACTACATAGCTTTAAATAAATGAGCTATATTGTAATGTGGTTCTGTCCTTTCTCATTTTGCTTCACCTTTCCAGGATTCTGCAGGCTACAGCTGTTTGCCACGGGTCTTCTTAGGGCCCTGTCTTACAACAGACAAAACATCCTGGCCTTGATCCAGGAAAGCACTTAGATACATGTTGACATTTAAGTAGATGAGTGGCCTAAGTGAGGTCAATGAGACTACTTACTTGTGTAAAGCTAAACCTGTCCTTAAATGTTTTGTTCAGTTGACACAGACAGTTCAGAGTTTTGAACGATTAAGCTTTTCACCAGACCATATACCATTATTATTATTATTATTGGTGGTGGTGGTGTTGTTGTGGTTGTGGTTGTTGTTGCACAACTGCTTTACACAGTAATTATTGCCTTCCAAATGACTCAAAGTGTGCAAGTTTATATTCCGTGAACAATTGCTGTACCACATTTCAATCCGCTCTCATGGCAAATATATATGTGGTTGCTTTCACTATGTATGAGCTATTTCTAATTGTGTATTTTTGCATTACTGTGGGGTGTTGAGATTGCAAGGGTAGGATGTGCTGGAGTCTGAGTGTGGCCTCAAAGCTGCCCTACAGAGCATGGCTAAGGCTCTGGTTTCGTCTCAGGCAACTATGTGCAGCAGTGCTGGTACCTGCATCTTTGTGAGGGAGCCTTTGTAAAAACAAAGTTATAGAATCATAGAATGGTTTAGGTTGGAAGAGACCTCAAAGATCATCCAGTTCCAACCCCCCTGTGCCATAGGCAGGGACACCTCCCACTAGATCAGGTCGCTCAAGACCCCATCCAGCCTGGCCTTGAACACATCCAGGGAGGGAGCAGCCACAACCTCCGTTGGCAACCTATGCCAGTGTCTCACCACCCTCACTGTGAAGAACTTTCTCCTCACATCCTGTTCAAATCTCCCCTCTGCCAGTTTAAACCCATTTCCCCTCATCCTGTCATTACAAGACCTTGTGAACAGTCTCTCCCCAGCTTTCCTATAGGCCCCTTCAGATACTGGAAGGCTTCTATAAAGTCTGCTCGAAGCCTTCTCTTCTCCAGGCTGAAAAGCCCCAACTCCCTCAGCCTGTCCTCATAGCAGAGCTGCTGCAGCCCTCTGATCATCTTCGTGGCCTCCTCTGAACTCTCTCCAACAGTTCCATGTCCTTCTTGTGCTGGGGGTTCCAGAGCTGCACACAGTACTCCAGGTGGGGTCTGATGAGAGCAGAGTAAAGGGGCAGAATCACCTCCCTTGCCCTAAAAAAGTCGAATGAGCAGACCTTAAACTCGCTAGCAAAAGAAACACTAAGACACCTCAGCATTATGCTGGCTGTCTAATCATAAACTAGTACTGCAGCAGCTCAGCTGAATATTGGTTCTTTACCTTACAATCCAGCAAGTCAATTATTCAATGTGAGACGTAGCTCAGACTCAGTTTTCCTTCTTCCTCTACAGTAAATGAGCAGCTCTCTGCCCTCGTTACTGATCTATTTTTCCTGCATAGCATCATTAACAGAAATTCACAAGGAATGAGGATTAGTGGTGACTTACCAATTCTTTCAGTTACCAAGCACAGAAGGGAAAAAAGGGCACATCTTTTATGGGGCCTGAGAAAAAGTCCAGTTATGTCTGGCTGTTACAGACCCCTCCAACACTGCTTGTTTCTGCTGTGACATATTGGGTGCAAGGCTTTAAGAGCTCAGTGAACCACTCTACTAGCAGGAGTTAATGTAGCAAGTGGCTGAAGAACACCAGCACTCATCTTCGCTCTTCCTTCAGACTTTGATCAAGTAGCTTAGATTTTAACAAAAAGTCCAAGGCTTTCTATCAGAGAAGAAATCCTTATGGGTTCTGATATGTATGCATTATTTGTATCAGTAAAAAGGAAATTTTAATCAGAGAGTTCCTAATTAAAACATTTCCAGTACTTGTGTACATCCTTTGGTTTTTTTGTTTATTTGTTTGATGATGCTCAATTGGTTCTGGAAGAGGATTTGAAGGGTATCATTCATCCTCACTGCACGCTGCACATGAAATCCTCGCTACCAGCTGAGTGCCACAGAAGCTTATTATGGAGAAATTGGTCTCTGATGTTAATTTTTGCAGTATACATTTATCTGGGGAGCGATCAACATCTTTAGATGTATCACTTCTTCTTCATAGCAAAACATCAATCTGCAGGTAAAACCACCAAGGTTTACCAAAAAGAAAAACAGCAAAAGTTGCATTCACGGAATCATAGAATGGTTTATGTTGGAAGGGACCTCAAAGCTCAGCCAGTCCCAACCCCCCTGTGCCATAGGCAGGGACACCTCCCACTAGAACAGGTCACTCAAGGACTCATCCAACCTGGCCCTGAACACCCCCAGGCAGGGAGCAGCCACAACCTCCCTGCGCAACCTGTGCCAGTGTCTCACTATACCTGTACCACCCTCACTGTAAAGAATTTCTTTCTAACATCCAGTTTCAATCTCCCCTCTGACAGTTTAAACCCATTCCTCCACATCCTGTCATTATAACACATTGTCAGTACTCCCTCCCCAGCCTTCCTGTAGACCTCTTTCAGATCCTGGAAGGCTACTCCAAGGTCCCCTGAAGCCTTCTATTCTCCAGGCTGCAGAGCCCCAACTCTCTCAGCCTGTCCTCACAGCAGAGCTGCTGCAGCCCTCTCAGCATCCTGATGTGTTCGTCTGGACTGGCTCCAACAGTTCTGTGTCCTTCTTTTGTTGGGGGCTGCAGAGCTGCACACAGTGCTGCAGGTGGGGTGTGAGGAGAGGGGAACAAAGGGGCAGAATCCCCTCCCTTGCCCTGCTGCCCACAGCTGCTCTTGCTGCAGCCCAGCACACAGTTGCTGTCTGGGTTGCACTCACACTGCAGCCTCATCTTGAGCTTTGCATCAACCAAGATGTTCCATTCAGATTAACACCTTGAAACTCAAAGACTATCTCAGATTTGTCTTGGGCTTACAGCCCACCATTTTAACTTCTCAAAACAATGCTGTAAATCTTGCAGCACCAAAGTGCTTCTCAGGCCTTCTGCACTTCCTGCTTGCTCTATGGTAAGAGAGACCACACAAAAAATACCATCCAACCCTGGTCAGGAGCAGGAAGTCAGGGAGGCTTCAGAGAACACCACGCTAGCCCAGGCTGTTAAAATCCTCACAGGCACTTTGAGCTTGAACTAGTTCCCACGATTTGATCTCTTCTGCCTGAATTTTGTGCTGAGCTCCTGTTGCACCTTTAACAGGAAGCTACGGCCAGACCAAATTCCAGCTGGCATCTTTTGTAGAATAACAGAATCATAGAACAGTTTAGGTTGGAAGAAACCTTAAAGCTCAGCCAGTTCCAACCCCCCTGTGCCATAGGCAGGAACAGCTCCCACTAGAAAAGGTCGCTCAAGGACTCATCCAACTTGGCCTTGAACACCTCCAGGGAGGGAGCAGCCACAACCTCCCTGGGCAACCTGTGCCAGTGTCTCACTATACCTGTGCCACCCTCACTGTAAAGAAGAACTTCCTCCTAATATCCAGTTATAATCTCCCCTCTGCCACTTTAAACCCATTACTCCTCATCCTGTCATAACAAGACCTGGTCAATAGTCCCTCCCCAGCCTTCCTGTAGCCACCTGCTGATACTGGAAGGCCACTCCAAGGTCTCCTGGAAGCCTTCTCCTCTCCAGCCTGCAGAGCCTCAACTCTCTCAGCCTGTCCTTGTAGAAGAGCTGCTGCAGCCATAGGCAGGGACACCTGCCACTAGAAAAGGTCGCTCAAGGACTAATCCAACCTGGCCTCGAACATCTCCAGGCAGGGAGCAGCCACAACTTCCCTGGGCAACCTGTGCCAGTGTCTCCCCACCCTCACTCTAAAGGCTGCTTTCTCTTTTTATTTTGGCTTCACTCAGGAAATCTATTGTTTCTTAATTGGTTTTATTACAATATTTAGCACTTCAGCAGTCCAGGAACTGCCAGAGTGTCTTGGCTTTGCAAACGCATTCATGGTCATCCAGAGCTCTTAAGGCTACCAGCTCAAAACTCTTCTGCATTTTTTTTGTTACAGCACCACCACCACACTCTTCTAGGGAGAACACAACTTCAAAATGTATCCAAGAATGGAGTACTGTGTGCAGTTCTGGAGCCCCCAGCACAGGAAGGACATGGAACTATTGGAGAGGGTCCAGAGGAGGGTCATGAAGATCATCAGAGGGCTGGAGCAGCTCTGCTATGAGGACAGGCTGAGAGAGTTGGGGCTTTTCAGCCTGAAGAAGAGAAGGTTTTGAGAAAACTTTATAGTAGCCTTCCAGTATCTGAAGGGGGCCTACAGGAGGGCTGGGGAGGGACTGTTCACAAGGTCTTGTAATGACAGGACAAGGGGGAATGGGTTCAAATTGGCAGAGGAGAGATTTGAACGGGATGTTAGGAGAAAGTTCTTCACAGTGAGAGTGGCGAGGCACTGGCATAGGTTGCCAACGGAGGTTGTGGCTGCTCCCTCCCTGGATGTGTTCAAGGCCAGGCTGGATGAGGTCTTGAGCGACCTGATCTAGTGGGAGGTGTCCCTGCCTATAGCACAGGGGGGTTGGAACTGGATGATTTTTAAGGTCTCTTCAAACCTAGACCATTCTATGATTCTATATTAAGGAAAAGGAACATTCCTTTTTCCAAAGCATAAACATTTTAAGCAAGACTTCATAAATATAACCCTCGTCATTGAATTCTCAAACACACAAGAAATAACTTGTTGGGGTTTTTAATGGAGGAAAAAAAAGTAAAATCACAAAGCTCTAAGAGAATCTTGACCCAAACTCCTCTTCACAGCTACCTGGAACAAACACCAGCTTTGTAAGTCTGCTGCTCAAGTGTGCATTTCAGCTTTCTCTTTCTCTTTTTCTGTCAGTGTTTCCAAAGTGCTTCCCTCTCACTGGTTACCAGGCAACAGGACAATATTGCTCTGCATGCACATCCAGCAATAACTGACATTATACTGTATTTTTGCAGAGTTTCTCAAAGAAAAATAGATGCCCTGAAATGCTGTCTTGTGGCATAAACAGCTACCACCCAGAAGACATTTAAATGCTTTAAATGACAATTTCTTTGTTCCTATAGATGCAGCCACTGAAAAAAAAAAACCCACCCCTTCTCTAATAGAGGAACTCTCCTACAAAGTGAATTTATAGCACTAAAATAGAGCATACTGCAGAAGAAAGCTGCTTCAGTTGTTATTTCAGACAATTAACAATCTCTTAGGTTGTACAGCCACTTGCAGAAGCCCTTATCCTACGATCAAATTAATGAAGCAGCTACAGACATCAAGTTAAAGTACTTTTCCATTTCCTAAAGGCTAAAAGGTTGTCCATATGGCAAAGCCCTTTTCTTCCTGCTTGGTTTGCTGGTTTGGTGTCCATAGGGGTCAGGAAAGTTCAGTAGTTTGCCAAAAAAGAATCTTTGCTTTTGTGCTGGTTTGGACTAACTGGAAGATTTTAATGAGAAATTAGGTTATAGGCTGAGAAAGGAAAGCAGAATTATTTCTACTCCAATCATAGGGTTACTGAAATTGTCTAAGAGTTAGAACCATAACCATAAGACAGAGCTGTTTGAGCTGTTGGGGATGTTGCATCTCTCCCTCTCTCTCTCTGCCTTTCTAGCTGGATCTGTGTAACTCCACTAACCAGTTTCTTACTCTTTAACCCTCCTGGCTGATCTTCCTCACTTACCTGGCATGTAAGACAGATACTGGGATAAGATTGGGTAGTGGGGGGAAGGTGGTAGGGTGGTTGGGAACCTCTCTTGAGTACTATGATCTCTAGGAGGGCTGTGGTGTTTCTGTATTACCTTTTCACTGTGTATATATCTGTAAATATCTCTAATATATTGTAAATATCTGCTTGTATATTGTGCAAAGTTGTGAATATAAAGCTTCATTCCTTAACTTCCAGATGACTGAGTTCTAGCCTGGGTTATTTTAAAGGGTAGGGAGGGGGGAACTGCCAAACCACCACAGCTTTTAGTACCAGTTATTAATGATGGGCCCAGATTCAATCTAACTACTCACCTTCTCTTCACCCAAATGGCCACTGAGAAGGATGGTTTGCAGCCTCTTATTCGGAATCAAGCTGCATTCCAGAAAGGCCAGATTCTAGGTCCTGACCAAAGCAATTCCAGGCCCTTTTATGTAGTTGTGATTCAGTTTCCAGATTGCAGGTCAAATTCACATTTATTTAATGTTAAGATTAAGAAAATGAAGACTTTTGCAGATTTTCCACTCCCAAAATGAAAGAGAATTCTTTGATTGCAAACAAATATCTTGCCAAAACATGGAGTGTACTGAATTTCTAATCCCTAACTGCTCAATACTGGAAAGACACCCAGCAGTGTCAGTGAATAGCCCTCACGAGTGTGTCACACAAATTCATCTTAAAACAACGCCCAAGGTGAAACCCCAGAATATCAACAGCCTGATTTTGCATCCTTCAGTGGTCAAACTGCACCATTTTGTAAGGCATTTTTCGTTTCCATTTCATGCTTTCACTTTCGTTACACTTCTGTTAAGACCTTTTTTGGTTTGCTTTACTTCAGATGCAAAACTCTGAGCGATTAAGGTTTTCAGGCTTAATAAAAACCTGTTCCAGGAGTGAGTTGAATCATGACCTTCAGGGCAGACAGTGCATGAGGATATATATGACACCTGAAAAAATTAGTCCCACTTCCTGCTGTTGTTGATGTAGAAGTGGTATACAACTACTTGCTAGATTACAGCAGAAAGATTTGTGGTTGGCTTTCTCAGCTCTGGGAAAGTGCAGTACAGCATAATGATGCATCCTCAGCTTGTCTAGATAATATAAATAGTGTTGCTCAGTGCATACATCTGACACTTTATTTACTCCAGAAGTCAGCATAGATGAGCACTGAATCTGAAAAGTAAACACCTCCGTTCTCTTTCTCACTCTCACAAGACAGATCAAATGCAAATATTGGATTAACTTATTTACAGAAGTTAGGTGGAGATTGCCTGTAGCAGGAATATTATGACATGGTCAAAAGAAAGACTCCAGTCTGCAATGAAGGCAATCACAAGAACTAACACCTCAAGGTACGACCCAGCTTGTAGTTTACTGTCATTCCTTGTGTGCCAGCCCTTCCCCTTGTACAGCTTCTTTTAACTGGACAAAAAATATCATAGGCTTATTTTACAGTTTGTAACATTCAGTGCTCTCAAGAGTACTTACTGAACCTTAACATAAAGTCCCCAAGAGATGGGGAACAGCATGTTTTCTGTACATAAGAAACTAAACAATCCAATCAGAAGGGATGAGACTGGATGCAAAGATGGTGTCTACAGCAATCAGATAGATCCCTTGCATGTTCATTCTATCAGCAGGCTTTATTATAGAATTTTTTTGAGAAAAGAAGTTCAAGTCAGGTAGAAGAGGAGAGGTAATGGCAACTAGACCCTCCTGAAGCCAACTTCACACTTTTTAAGCTTGTAAAAGTTACAATATTTAAGTAGTGTGGCAGTCCTTCCCCATGTACAGCTTCTTTTAACTGGACAAAAAATACCATTGGCTTATTTTACAGTTTGTAACATTCAGTGCTCTCAAGAGTACTTACTGAACCTTAACATAAAGTCCCCAAGAGATGGGGAACAGCATGTTTTCTGTACATAAGAAACTAAACAATCCAATCAGAAGGGATGAGACTGGATGCAAAGATGGTGTCTAGAGAAATCAGATAGATCCCTTGCATGTTCATTCTATCAGCAGACTATATGTAAGATTTTCTTTGAGAAAAGAAGTTCAGGTCAGGCAGAAGAGGAGAGGTAATGGCAATTAGACCCTCCTGAAACCAACTTCACACTTTTCAGTCTCCTAAAAGTTACAATATTTAAGTAGTTCTATTAAATAAAATGGAGGGGGAAGTAAAAATGCATATTTATTTTATACACGTCGTAAGTGATCATAGAATCATCAAATGTCAGGGGCTGGAAGGGACCTCGAAAGATCATCTGGTCCAGCCCCACTGCCAGAGCAGGATCACCCAGAGCAGATCACAATATTTACATATTGAGTCCCTTTCCACATATACAGGCACACAACTTGCAATGCAATTATTTTAAGCTAAGATAATTGAGAAAAACAACAACAACAACAACAAAAACCTCAGATTGTGCTATCTCCTAAACCCCAATCAATAGCCACTGTAAGGATCAATAGTCTAAAAAAACTATTGACTGTGCATGTCACAACCTGTATTTTCCATTCCACATGAAATACAACTGTAGATCAATATATGCCAGATGTCCATCTGGCAACAAACCCTTCTGGCTAACCTTGCAAAAAACCACTGGTCGTTAGGTTTGATTTAAACAGCCTGTGGTGTGCTGTGGTATTCCACCAGCAGCGTCCCCCTCCCAGAAGTCTCATTATCTTTCTTTTCCAAACACAGTGAGGGAGTTACTTTGCACGGCTTTCATTACCCCATCCCACATTGTACAGATCAGGCTTCATCATTCTGTGTTTATTCAGAAGGGGAGAAGAGGAAAGTGCCTGATGTAGTAATGAGGGGCAGTTCCTCATCTTGAAAGAGAGCTGACTGCCAAGACTCACGCCCTGGTCAAGCAAGCATCCTTCTCGAGCATGCTTCTACCATTAATGGATCTCCTGCTAAAAATGGTTACCCCTTTTGTCCAAAAAAAAAAAAAAAAAGTTGAACAATACAAGAGCTCCTCAGCTGTTAAAATCCCACTGCTACTCCCCCAAACAAATCTGAGGCACTGAACTTGTGGAGTGTGGGAATGTTCCCATTTCTCAGCTGTATGCGGCACAGGCTCAGACACTCACTCCGAGCCCAAGGAGCTGCAGCACTGACCAGCGGCACAGGATTCCTCTCCCCTGGCTCCTGCAGTGAGAACTGAGTAAGTGCTGTGGCACTTCACATCTGAAGGAGGAGCTGGGTCTCGTGTTGTCAGAGAGGGAGAGAAGGTTTAAATAGGTAATTTTTGGAGACTGTCAAAACTGAAAAGTGTAAACATTGTTAACATTTCTTTCAGATTCTGGCAGGGAATGAAAGCCTCCTGGACGTGTGCCACCCTACAGCTGAAAAAAACTTTTAGCAAACCATATGCTGCCCTAGAAGACAGGTCCTAGACAGATCCTCCCTGACAGGTTTGAGAGCAGCAACAAGCAGGCCTTGGAGCACTGCTGCCATTACCCCATTCAACACCACTTTGCTTCCTCCTTCTGCAAGTGGGCTGCAGTAGATGTGTGGCCACACAAGGTCCTGCAGTTAACTTTGACATGGGCAAGCATGGGTGCATCTTTTCAGCAGTGAAGAGTTCCCCTTTCCACAAATACTCTTACAGTAGGGGTTCAAATATCCTTCTGATCTCACTGCAGGTGGTTAAATGGAGTCTAAATCTCCCTTGCATTTGCTTTTGTGTATTATAATTACACAATAGAGCCCTGCAGTACCCTTATAGGCCTTTTTAGTTCCACATCGCTGTAAATGGATGCGATTGCGGAGTCAGACATTAGGATTTTCACAAGTTGTCGGTAGATTAGAAAAAAAAAAAACAACCCACTGATCTAATAACTGCAATGTAGATGTTTTTAATATGCTGTCAGTGATCGCTATGCAATAGGACTCCAAAAATCAGGAAGTCAGTTGCTTATATCATCCTCTGCTGTCTGAGCAGCCCCGGTGAATTTATCAGTAGGCTAGCGTAACTGAAGCAGAATTTGTCCTGCTGATGCAAGATGCCATTAGCATTTCAAAACAGGCAACATTTTGCAACAGTGACAACTATCCTAGAACTCACATAAATTACATAAACTTCTTCTATACAAATGTCTGCTTGGTCACACAAAAGGCTCTTCTTACCCTGCCCCTGAATTCCCAGTGGCTAAATACGGATCTTTCATCCTCAGTCAGACTTCCCACACGCCCATCGTATCAACAGTAATTAATTGAATTGATTCTCAGCCTTGTATCTTCTCGGTCCTGTAAATTATTCTGGCCTTTACAGCCTGACATTTATTCCAGTGCCCCACAATTCACAGTGACATACTTTATTGTCAACTCAGAACCATGTCTCATGGTGATAGCTTTGACCATACACACCGGACCTACAGTTCGTACTGCTATCCCCCAGCTTTAGTACCTACACCCTGTAACTATCAGCTTCAGCATCCTATGCTGTACACTGTCCATATCTGCTCCTTCTGCACTCAAAGAAGTTCTTGACTACTTTTCAGGTCCAGGGAGGAAAGGTCTTGTACTTACAAAGTCTTGTAATAACAGGACGAGGATTAATGGGCTTAAATTGACAGAGGAGAGATTTAAATGGGATGTTAGGAGGAAGTTCTTTACAGTAAGGGTGGTGAGACACTGGCACAGGTTGCCCAGGGAGGCTGTGGCTGGTCCCTCCCTGGAGGTGTTTAAGGCCAGGTTGGATCAGGTCCTGAGCAACCTGATCTAGTGGGAGGTGTCCCTGCCTATGGCACAGGAGGGTTGGGACTGGCTGAGCTTTGAGGTCCCTTCAACCTAAACCATTCTCTGATTCAATTAATCTCTTGCCCATAGCCCTAAACATCAGGAAAACAAACTCAGGGCATTTTAGCAGAGTCTGGGGCATGCAGAAAGCTTTAAAACATTGAGAGTTTCTCTTGTACATTGATGTCATTCCCAAGTGGATTGATACAGTTTGTCTGAACACCAGTAGACAGGCAATCTGGTCCTAAGGCAGTTCTCTACTACACTGGGGGAAATGCAAAGATCACAGTAGGGATTAATTTAGACATACTGGGCAGGCTTGCCTAGTTGGGCAAAAGAGCAGTGGCAGAGTCAATTCCTGTGGGAATTTTCCTGCCTGGCAGCTCTGCAGCATCTGTATTTTCATGGTTTCACTGAATTCTCCCGGGAGCACACAGCTGCCAGCTGGAGGCTGGCAGAGCTTGCAGGAATGATCGCTGCTGGCAAATGCCCTGGGGCCTTGCTGTCTTCCCCAAAGGCTTCTTCCCAGCTCAGGGCTGCTAGTGCTGAGCAGAGAAGTCACAGCCCTAGAAGAAAACAGTGGGAAGACAGAGAGAGAGATGTCTCAGGAAGGCTGGAGTAGCAGGAGAGCTGCAGAGCATTGTACGAACAGAAAGAAAATGAGGAGGTGAAGGGAGGGAAAAAACTGCTTTCTTTCTAGCTAACTACTGTGTTCTTCCTGCCCTCCCCATCATCTCACATTTAGCATTTTTAGGGAAAAAGTAGACCCCTGCCACCCTCTCACAACCTCCACACTCAGGGTGAGCATACTCTCAAAAGCCTACAGCACTCAGAGAGCTCTGGCTGTGCATTTCCAGCATGGCCACAATAAGGTTGTCCCAGCCATAGCCAGGCAATCCCAAGGCCAGCAAGGACAATAGTGCTGACTCAGGAGATGTTTCCACTCCCTGCAGCTGCAGGGACAGATTTAGGCTGTATTATTCCATGCTTTACATATGTTAGGGAGTCTGGCACCATGCACTGCAGAGACAGAGGCAAAGGAATGGAGCAATATGCTCTACATAGGAGCTATGTTTCCCTAAATGTCACAACTGCTGAAGTCTTTGTGGCAGGTCTAAAAGCTGAGAGAGTGGAAGAGCAGAGCAAACAGACAAGAATTCAGGCTTGGGGATAACACCAGCATTCAAGGGAAGGATTATTCAAATCTGAGAGCAAAATCATAGTTTATCAGAAGGCATTTGGAAGGGGCAGTGTCTGTGTGGGAAGGCAACCTGCTCAGAATCTGAGAGGTCATCAGAAAAGACTGGAAAGAATCAAGTTATCAAAATCTACCCTGATTGTAGTCAGTGTCTTGTGTTTCTGTACCCTTGGCAAAACTATTTTGTCTATGATTCAACAAAATTATTATGTCACCAGTAAATTTAGATTTAAGCAAGGCCACACCTTAAGTGCCGTGTCCAGTTCTGGGCCCCTCAATTCAGGAGAGATGTTGAGGTACTGGAATGTGTCCAGTTAAAGGCACTGAGGTTAGTGAAGGGCCTGGAGCACAGCCCTATGAGGAGAAGCTGAGCTGGGGTTGTTTAGCCTGGAGAAGAGGAGGCTCAGGGCAGACCTCATTGCTCTCTACAACTACCTGAAGGGAGGTTGTAGCCAGGTGGGGTTGGGCTCTTTTCCCAGGCAAGCAGCAACAGAAAGGAGGGGACACAGTCTCAGGTTGTGCCAGGGGTAGTATAGGCTGGATGCTAGGAAGAAGTTCTTGCCAGAGAGAGTGATTGGCATTGGAATGGGCTGCCCAGGGAGGTGGTGGAGTCCCCATCCCTGGAGGTGTTCAAGAACAGACTGAATGGGGCACTTAGTGCCATTGGCTAGGGCTAGGTGCTAGGCTGGACTGGATGAGGTCTCTTCCAACCTGGCTGATTCTATGATTTATTATATTTGGGATAGAAAATGCTCCTGCAACCGGGAAGTTATTCTGTAACACAGGAAATGCCAGGGTAAAGCTTCTTCCCTGAGGACAGTGAGCACCACTCACAGTGCAGCTGTGAGATGGCAACATCACCACACATCCTGATGCAGAGGAAGGGCAATGCCAAAGTTTTTTGTTGGAAAAGTTACTTCAAATCTATTAGTGAAAAGCACCTTTTAAACAAACATGTACTGACATCAATTTTTCATCCTTATTACTGCCTTTTTTTGTACCCCATTTCTCATTGCTATTTTCTTCTTATCTTCCATGATCTCCTCTACTGAATACACTGGTGGAATAAGCAAGGTAGTAGAGCTGTTAAGGAAGACTGTCTGCAGGTAGGACAGGCCAGAGAACCTAACACAAGCATTTATGTGCTGAGCCCATATACTCTGAGTTATGCCCAGCAAAGATGCCTGCTCTTCATTTGGTAGAAGAGCACTTGCACTGTTTTTGTTTTCTTCATTCTTTCTTTTGACATCCAGGATCACGGTGCCTACTATCACCTTATATGAAATCATTCTCAGTCCTGTAAATTATTCTGGCCCTTTCAGCCTGACATTTATTCCAGTGCCCCACAATTCACAGTGACATACTTTATTGTCAACTCAGAACCATGTCTCATGGTGATAGCTTTGACCATACACACCGGACCTACAGTTCGTACTGCTATCCCCCAGCTTTAGTACCTACACCCTGTAACTATCAGCTTCAGCATCCTATGCTGTACACTGTCCATATCTGCTCCTTCTGCACTCAAAGAAGTTCTTGACTACTTTTCAGGTCCAGGGAGGAAAGGCCTTGTACTTACAAAGTCTTGTAATGACAGGACAAGGAGTAATGGGCTTAAACTGGCAGAGGAGAGATTTAAACGGGATGTTAGGAGGAAGTTGTTTACAGTGAGGGTGGTGAGACACTGGCACAGGTTGCCCAGGGAGGTTGTGGCTGCTCCCTCCCTGGAGGTGTTCAAGGCCAGGTTGAATGAGGCCTTGAGCGACCTGTTCTAGTGGGAGGTGTCCCTGCCTATGGCACAGGAGGGTTGGGACTGGCTGAGCTTTGAGGTCCCTTCCAACCTAAACCATTCTCTGATTCTATTAAACTCTTGCCCATAGCCCTAAACATCAGGAAAACAAACTCAGGGCATTTTAGCAGAGTCTGGGCATGCAGAGAGCTTTAAAACATTCAGAGTTTCTCTTGTACATTGATGTCATTCCCAAGTGCTCTTCATTTGGTAGTTTTAGTGTTCTTATCCTACTCTTCTCCAGTGGGCTGAAGTAATTTGTAACACTGGAGACATAGGAGCTGTGTCAGTCATTTCTTCACCTGTGGGGTCCATAGTGGAAAGCTGTGTTTGATTTCTTTTTTTTGGTTTACTACATAATTTTAAAACACAGTAATACACTGTAAAATATAGAAGTAAATAAGCTGTAGCCTTTGCCACAGGCCACAAAGAGAAGTGATGCATTTTACTGCAGTGGGGTCTATCTGCACAGGTATTCCAACTACCTTCCTACCATAATACAAACTCCACAGGCTTGGATTTGACTGGATAGATGAGAAATATTGTTTAAATGGTTATTTTATTGACCACCTTTCTAAAGCAGATTGTGCAGAGAATTCAAATCCTATTTACTCCATCCTTGGCAAAATGCTTAGGGAGTACCTTATAATGTTAATCTGATACTAATGAGCTGTATATGATATTGTATATTGATAGTAAATCCAATATAATTTTTAATACAACTTGCTTTTTTTTTTTTTTTTTTTTTTGGTGGATTCATCCTTATAGGTAACTGTAAAATTTCTCCTTCCTGCTCTCCCTACTGGCTTTATTTTCCTTTCCCACTCCTTCTCTTAAATGCTTTCCACACTTCCTGGCCCCAATGCTGTCCCTATCTCAGCCTCCATCTTCTTGCACTGTTTTTGTTTTCTTCATTCTTTCTATTGACATCCAGGATCATGGTGCCTACTATCACCTTATATGAAATCATTCTTCCTGTACTGTTTGTTATTCCCTACCTGCCTACAGTATCAGAAATATCACAAATCTCTGTTTGCATCTCTCTTCTCAGGGACTCTCCCTGTCCCCTGTTCCTCAGAACACTTTCTGTACACAGTGCATACCCTGCAATCTTCTTCTATTATTCCTCCTGCTATTCATTCAAGCTCTTGAAACCCATCCAGCTTCTGCTTTATCCTCTGGCTCTTTTTGCTGCCAGAAAATGGTCCAGTTCTCATATTTCGAAGCAAAGAAACAATCTCCCTTTCCTATCTCACTTCCTGGATACCATTTCACCATCAAACGTCTCTGTCTTTTATATTCAACTCCTCTTTCTCCTCTGTCCTAGGAGCTCTCAAATGTGTGCCATCCTTTCTGCCATTTAGAGGTTCAGGTATCACATCATTTATCCTTAAGTGTATGACCACCTCTTTTATGTCTCACTAATCCAGTTTCAGATGTAGATAACCAACTTACCCCAAACTCCTCATGGAGTACAAATTACGGACAGGTTAAGTTTCATTGTAGAATAACAAACTACATTTCCCCTCTCCCTGGATGGAAATCACCAACCCTCAAAGGTACACCTGAAAATCCCATTCAGTAGAGTTTGGCATTCTGTGGTGTTTGCATTTAAACCAATAATAGAGATTTTCATTAGTATGTTGAGCAGGTTTAAATCCTCAATGCTGTTTTCTCTAAATAGCTTTTTTCCCCCATCCATTTCCTCATTCATCTGTCAATGTTTGTTCCTTGTTGCAAATAGCAAAGATCTTTTAGGTGATAACTGCTCTTTTGGTCATTTCTGCTCAGAGCCTTCCACATAATTTTGGTCATAATTTCATTTCAGTATCCCAGGTCTCTACAACCAAAGGCATCTTCTCTTTTTTTCTCCTATGAATCATAGAATCATAGAATGGTTTAGGTTGGAAGGGACCTCAAAGATCATCCCGTCCCAACCCCCCTGTGCCATAGGCAGGGACACCTCCCACTAGAACAGGTTGCTCAAGGCCTCATCCAGCCTGGCCTTGAACACATCCAGGGAGGGAGCAGCCACAACCTCTCTGGGCAACCTGTGCCAGTGTCTCACCACCCTCACTGCAAACAACTTCCTCCTAACATCCAGTTTCAATCTCCCCTCTGGCAGTTTAAACCACTTCTCCTCATCCTGTCATTACAAGACCTTGTCAATAGTCCCTCCCCAGCCCTCCTGTAGCCCCCTTCAGATACTGGAAGGCCACTCCAAGGTCTCCTGGCAGCCTTCTCTTCTCCAGGATGAAGACCCCCAACTCTCTCAGCCTGTTCTCACAGCAGAGCTGCTGTAGCCCTCTCAGCATCTTGGTCGCCTCCTCTGCACTGGCTCCAACACTTCCATGTCCTGCTTGTGCTGAGGGCTGCAGAGCTGCAGACAGTGCTGCAGGTGAGGTGTGAGGAGAGGGGAACAAAGGGGCAGAATCCCCTCCCTTGCCCTGCTGCCCACAGCTGCTCTTGCTGCAGCCCAGCACACAGTTGCTGTCTGGGCTGCACTCACACTGCAGCCTCATCTTGAGCTTTACATCAACACAGACCCCCAGGTCCTGTTCCTCAGGGCTGCTCTCAGCCATTGCCCACCCAGCCTGGAGTTGTGCTTGGGACTGGAAATATCCACAGGTTATATAGTTAACTTCTGGCTCACAGGGTTAATTCTCCACTGGTTGTTTTTTGAGATGCCTGAAGTCATATGTGCATGCTTAGATGTCTGCTGCCTCTTTAGAAGAATTAATTAGAGCAGTGTTTGCCTCAACTGTCCAATAAAGCAGCTGTAGTCCTAGATATAGTACAACCTTTCATATTCAAGGTGGAAAAAAGAGCATTTCATGTAGTCTTATGGTTAACTTTTCTAGTCTGGATTTCAAAATGATATTGTATTTATGAGATTCCTTAAGCAGCAGTCCTGAGGCCTCTCAGCCTGAAAGTTACTGCAAAAATATCTGAAAAGCAAGAAGTTTGGAATCTTCCCTTCCTCATGGAATTAAAAAAAAAAATTATTTATGATCAGCAAGAAGGCTAAACCAAATTTTTAAACCCCCCAAACCCAGTGATTAGAGAGTCCAGACACATCCTATCTAGCATATTTAGGTTCAAGATGTGAGTCCTCAGTAAAAACAAATCCTCCATTTCCCCGTGACAGCTACTGAAGAGGTCATATCCCAACTGCCTTCATTATGGACAGACATTAATCTCAATGTCTTTAAAATGTGTCTCTAAGAGTAACCAGAGATTAATCCTCTGTTATTTTGCAGTGCTGCCAATTCTACCATTAGGATAGAAATCTCAAAGATGTGCATCACTCGTACTCATGATCACTGCTGCCCTTGTTGCTCAGGACTATCCCCTTTATAGGAGAGGAAACTTCTTGTAGGTCACAAAACCTGGAGAAGTCTCCAACAACCTATGCAGAGAATTCCTTTCCTTCAGCCTTCTTCCTTTGCTTTGACAAACCAACCTTGAGGAGAGGAAAGTACTAACGTTGCTAGATGCTCCCTACAGCATCCACACATTTCACAGAATCACAGAATTAACCAGGTTGGAAAAGACCTCTAAGATCATCAAGTCCAACCTATCACCTAACACCTTCTAATTAACTAAGCCATGGCACTAAGTGACTCATGCAGCCTCCTCTTAAACACCTCGAGGGATGGGGACTCCACCACCTCCCTGGGCAGCCCATTCCAATGCCAATCACTCTCTCTGGCAAGAACTTTTCCCGAATGTCCAGCCTAAACGTGCCCTGGTGCAGTTTGAGACTGTCACCTCTTGTTCTGTCCCTGGGTGCCTGGGAGAAGAGCCTAACCCCACCTGGCTACAACCTCCCTTCAGGTAGCTGTAGAGAGCAATGAGGTCTGCCCTGAGCCTCCTCTTCTGCAGGCTGCACACCCCTCTGTCTCCTCACAGCCTCATCTTCTCCTCACAGGGCTGTGCTCCAGGCCCCTCCCCAGCCTTGCTGCCCTTCTCTGGACACGTTCAAGCACCTCAACATCTCTCTTGAATTGATGGGCCCAGAACTGGACACTGGACTCAAGGTATGGCCTGACTAGTGCTAAGCAATCCAACCTATCATCCAGCTCTATCCAGTGGCACTGAGTGCCCCATTCAGTCTGTTCTTGAACACCTCCAGGGATGGTGACTCCATCACCTCCCTGGGCAGCCCATTCCAATGCCAATCACTCTTGCTGGGAAGAACTTTCTCCTAACATCCAGCCTAAACTTGTCCTGACACAGCTTATGGCTGTGTCTTCTTGTTCTTCTTCCGTGTGCCTGGGAGAAGAGCCCAACCCCACCTGGCTACAACCTCCCTTCAGGTAGTTGTAGAGAGCAATGAGGTCTGCCCTGAGCCTCCTCTTCTGCAGGCTGCACACCCCCAGCTCCCTCAGCCTCTCTTCACAGGGCTGTGCTCCAGGCCCCTCCCCAGCTTCAAACGAAGCAATCCTTCTCGTGCCAGCTCCTCTGTCAGGGAGCCAGCTCCAGCCATTACTTTACAGCACAGAGTGGTTGTACTGCTCTAAAGAGTGTGACTGATTATTTTCATCACTGTCTATATGGCATGTAGCATGCCGCTGCCAGCTTGTAAATCCTAGATGTTAAACAGTAGTTTTGATTAATAATTTTCTTATTGGAAGGGTAGTCTGCTCTTCCTCCCCTCCAGAAATTACTGCAGTCTTCTCAGGCTAGGGATTTCATAGTGCCCTTTCCATTAAAAAAACATTTTTGCTAGCTTGAATGGTACTCTGGTTACAATTTGGTGTTTATAGTTCTATTTTGAGGAATATGGTAATCTGAAACTGCAAGGGAGGGAATGCCACTAGTTCTTCCAGCAACTGGAGGTGAAGGACATTCCAGGGTTAAACAGCTCTTGGTTATTAACACTTGCAGTAGTTTTGTCTGCAGTTCTTCTCAGTGCCTGAGAAATGTCTGCCTAAGTGGGAAGAGGATGGTTTTGTGGTTGTTCTGAAATTTTGCTTGTTCCTCTCGTGTTGCATCTGGGAGTCTGCTGAAAAAAAAAGTTAAAAGATAGCTGAAATGTCCCATTTCAGAATAGATGCAGATTTTGAGGAGTAAATTTTCTGTAGAGGAAAGAAGAGGGGGAAAAAAAAAAAAAAGGAAGAAAAAAGAAAAAAAAGAGGTGTCTGGAATTATTCCAGACATTTCATCCTCAAGCACACTGCCACAGACGTTCAAGATCAAACACTTTTTTTTTTGTTAGAGTTCTCTTTTGGATAGAGGAGCCTGTATCCTCTCTACTCCTGCATGGAGCACAGTGTGCATTATGCCTGCTCACTTGCAGGATCCCAAGAAATTGAAGCCTCTGAAAGAGAGGAAGGAGAGTAAATGGTGAAAGTTCATCTGGAGAAGGTGTCTTGAAGAGCATTATTTACAGAGAGGATCTCTGGATTGCTCACCCCAGGCAAAACCAAAAAAAGATGAGATGTAATCCTTGTCCGAGAGAAGGACAAGGCTTGTTTGACATCCCAGGTGTGACACAATACCTTGTCACTAGAAATTTAAAGTTTGGGGGGAAATATCAGCAGGTTAGTGCTTGGAATCTGGGGAAAATGTCATTTAGCCTAGGCAGAAAGAGAGGAAAAGAAACCCAGTTCCACATCTTTTGTGGAAAAGTGTTTTGCTTGCCTTTTTTTTTTTTTTTAAATTCAAACAAACAAAACCCCCAAAGCCAGAAAAAAAAAAAACCAGCAAACCAAACTTAAGTGTGAATCACCAAGGCTACAAAAATTAATAAGCTAAACTTGCTAAGAAAGGAAGAGTAGAATAATGATTTTGGAACTCTGCAAGGAACAGGTCAAAACCCAGAAGACCAAATAAAACTCCAAGCACTGTACCAGAAGTTACAGTTCCTGCTCTCAAATTCCCTTCCTAATCTACTGCAGATTTAAACAAAGTTTAATTGGTAGAAAAGTTACAGATAACTGATTTTTTTCTTTTTTTTAACAGAATCAATCAGGTTGGAAAAAACTTTCAAGTCCATTCTTTTGCAAATATTATCTCACCAACTAAATCATGCCACTAAGCACCACATTCAGCCTTTTCTTAAACACTTCCTGGGATTGCAACTCCACCACCTACCTGGACAGCCCATTCCAATGGCCTGGAGCACCTAACCTAAGCTAGCAGGAGCTTTTCTTTCCTCATGTTAGTATCCTTGCAAAGATGATAGAGACCAAAGGCAAGGGCCAACTGAACAATCAGCTCCTTCAGATTGAAGCTATAGAGACAGACAAACCACTTACCACATTAGAGTGATAGAACCAACCAACCTTCCAACTCTCTCTTTTGTATGACTTAGGGCAATTTGGGCAAGATTCTCCCAAGCTTCTCTATTAAATGCTCCAATAGAAAGTTTTAAAACTGTAAAGGTATCTTTGCCTAGGTGTGGGGAGGGGAGGTCAAAGCAAGGCTTCACAAAGCCTTGTCCAGAAGTTAAATGAAAGTTTTTTCTCCCCGGTGTACTCAGCTGTATGTACCACCAGTTGTATTTCATGTGGTTTACTGTTTTTACAGTGTACTGAATTTACTTTAGGCATGGCAGAGAGTCCCTAAGATGGGGCAGATATAAGCTACATACTGCACAAATCCATATGAGGAAATGCTTTTTGCTTCAAAGAACTTCAATGCACTGTTTCTTATGAGTAACAAAAACAAAAAAGGAAGAAGAGAAAAAACAGGCATAGAAGTTCACAAGGTCTTGTAATGACAGGACGAGGGGGAATGGGTTCAAATTGGTGGAGGGGAGATTTGAACGGGATGTTAGGAAGAAATTCTTCACAGTGAGGGTGGTGAGACACTGGAACAGGTTGCCCAGGGAGGTTGTGGCTGCTCCCTCCCTGGAGGGGTTCAAGGCCAGGCTGGATGAGGCCTTGAGCGACCTGATCTAGTGGGAGGTGTCCCTGCCTATGGCACAGGGGGGTTGGAACTGGATGATCTTTGAGGTCTCTTCCAACCTAAACCATTCTATGATTCTATGATTCTAAGTACAACAGTCACACAGCAAGTGAGCCAGCACAGCCTGACTTTGATGTTGCTTATGCTGGAATAAACCTGGTGTGGGTTGACTTCAGTCCTACACCAGTCTAAAAGCTGCATCAGTCGAGAGACAAGAAAAGTATTTTGGGATTTCTGAGGACTATGGAAAAGTCACAAATGCATTTTACATCACAGTGACAGAAAAAGAGAAGTTTTTGAAAATTACTCAGGGTGGAGATATGAGATGCCAGTACTTAGGAAGAGTTTCACATGTGAGGCATTTGTGTGGGCCAAGAAGAGGATCTCAGCAGAAGAAAGATACAGGAATTTGGGAGATTAATTTACTGGGAACTGAGGAATGGATTTAGGAGGCAGCAGGATGATAGCCATGTTGCTTGGTACATTTGTCATAGGATCACAGAATTGTTTGGGTTGGAAAAGATCCCTAAGATCAAGTCCAACCTTCAACACCACTGTGGCCATTAAACTATGGCCCAGAGTGCTATGGCCACAGGTTTCTTGACCACCTCCAGGGACAGTGACTTCATCACCTCCCTGGGCAGCCTCTTCCAGTGCCTGACCGCTCCTGTAGGAAACAAATTGTGCCTCATATCCAACCTAAACCTCCCCTGCCACAACTTCAGGCCATTTCCTCTTCTTCTATCACTGATACTAGGGAGAAGATAACAACCTCCACCTCACTCCAACCTGTTGTCATCCATTCATGGATGAAATGGTGAATTTAGCACCTCTCTCATCAGCCAAGAGGACAAAGATGAGTTGGCCTGTTAGAAGTGAGGGTGAATTTTCACTGCCATTCTCTAAGCACAAACATGAACCTGGACTCAATACCACATCAACCAAAGATGGTAGGCAAGGGCATATACCATGGTCATGCACTTCATCAGAGGGATTAACAACCAACAACTTTTTGCTGCCCTGTCTCATTTTTATGCTACATAAAAGGAAGTTTTTGATAGCCTTTAGAGCACACTGTTGCCCTTTCTGTGAAATGAACCTTGAACTCTGAAGGGACTTCATATAAGCAAAAAAAAAAAAAAGTAGGAGAACTGGAAAGCAATTTTTTTGGTAGAAAAGTAGCTTGTTGAAAGTCCATGAACATGGGGAAAAAATAAAAATAAAAAAACAATACATTAGGCCTTAGGATGAGATGCAAAGCATCTCTTCTTATTTCAGTTTCACTTAGAGGCTTCTCTCCCTTTTAATTAGGAAAAAAAAAATACAATGAGAACAAGAGAGTCTGTTCACACAACCAGTAGCAAGCACAATCAGCAAGATGAAGCTGAAGTAATGGGACTGTATGAAAAAAAAAAAAAAAAAAGGTTTTAAGTTGATTGATTTATCCCTCCTGCTTCCCAATGATAAAATGAACGCATGGTCAAATGAAAGTGAAACACCTTGACCTAGATATAAGGCATAATACTAAAGTATTGACATCCTTCTTTCATTTCAATGACAGAGAGGAAAAAGGAATTCCTGTTTCATATGCTGCTTAGGTGCAAATCACCAAATTAGGCATACAGTTTCTGCCAACAGTGTGCACACGCGGCTCAGACAGCCAACCATGTCCTGGGCTGCATTAAGAGAAGCATTACCAGCAGGGCAAGGGAGGGGATTCTCCCCCTTTACTCTGCTCCCCTCAGACCCCACCTGGAGTACTGTGTGCAGTTGTGGAGCTGCCACCACAAGAAGGACATGGAACTGCTGAATAGAGTCCAGAGGAGGGCCACGAAAATGATCAGAGGGCTGGAGCACCTCTGCTATGAGGACAGGCTGAAAGAGTTGGGGCTTTTCAGCCTGGAGAAGAGAAGGCTTCCAGGAGACCTTATAGCAGCCTTCCAGTATCTGAAGGTGGCTACAGGAGGGCTGGGGAGGGACTGTTCACAAGGTCTTGTAATGACAGAACGAGGGGGAATGGGTTCAAACTGGCAGAGGGGAGATTTGAACGGGATGTTAGGAAGAAATTCTTCACAGTGAGGGTGGTGAGACACTGGCACAGGTTGCCCAGGAAGGTTGTGTCTGCTCCCTCCCTGGATGTGTTCAAGGCCAGGCTGGATAAGGTCTTGAGTGACCTGTTCTAGTGGGAGGTGTCCCTGCCTATGGCACAGGAGGGTTGGAACTGGATGATTTTAAGGTCTCTTCCAACCTAAACCATTCTATGATTCTATAAAAAATAGACAGTAAAAAGGTACCTCTCCAGTTAAAGGTAACCAGCCTATTATTGACTCCCCTTTTGGAGGAGAAAAGTATCAAGATGCTTTTCAAAACTCAGCTGTCTTGACTGAACACAAAGCTTGGCAGTGCACAGAAGAGCCACCACAGCGGTCAAAAGACAAGGGGGCACAGGTTTCACCTGGCAGAGGTCACTGCTAGGATAGAATCCCTCACAGCTAATGACTCACCAGGAAAGGAATACAGGATTTGCATTATATTTTCACCTCTAAATACTGTAACCAAAACAATATTCAAATGGATTGCGGAATATGTACATGCACATTTCCATAGCTGATTCCAGTAATATAAATGCTTCTTCGAAGTTACCTGCTCAGCCACTTGGAACTTTTGCACATGAGCCTTCCTTCTGGGAAATCATTCATGAACGTCCACATCTAGAGTGGACAGAGCTTTAGAGGATGTGACTAATGCAAGAGCTTTAGATGGTGTGACTAATGCAAGAGCTGGTTTGAGCTAATTGGAGAATTTGAGTGAGAAATTAGACTATTGGCTGAGAGAGGAAAAGTATGGCACTTCACCAGAGCTTTACTGAGAAAGAAAAAAATATATTTTTAAGGTATTGTAACCAAAACATTAGATATCAGACAGTTTCTGACCTTACTGGGCTGCAGCTGCTCTTTACATGGTCTCCTTTGTCTCTCTGTCTTGGTAGCTAATTCTCAGTAATTCTACTAACTACTTTCCTGCTACTAATCCCCCTGGCAGATCTTCCACCTATCTTCAGCATCAACAGGTGGTGAGATAAGATTGGGGAAAGGGGGAGAGGTGGTAGAGGTGGTTGGTTACCCCTCTTGGGGATTTTGGTCTCTGGGAGGGGTGTGGTGTTTCTGTATTACCTTTTCATTGTATATATATGTAAATATCTGTTATACCTTGTAAATATCTGCTTGTATATTGTGCATTGCTGTAAATATAAAGCTTCATTTATCAGCTTCCAGTGTTTCTGAGTCCTAGCTGGGGTTTACATCAAAAGGTGGGGGGACAGGGAACTGCTCAAACCACCACACCCACTTACACCATACAAGTCCCAGTACAATGTGTTATGCACCTTGTAGCGTTCCTCAGCTTTTCTGCTATGCAATGATTTCATCTGCAGTTCATCTGCTCTCTGTCTGCTGGAATAATTCACCTCATTCATTTAGAGAGTCTTTTCTAACAGCAGAGCTGCTCTCGGGCCTCAGTTTAAGAAGGACAAACAGCCCCTTTAAAAACAAATGTCTGGCCAAAACTCTCATAATAATTGCAAATGTTATCCCATAATTTAAAGGAGAGACTTTTACTCAGCAAGGTTGGTTCCCCTCATATGGCAAGAATACTTTTGTTTACTTGTCCTGCTACTAGCTAAACTTACATTTTTTATACACTTGTATTTCAATTAAAGGATCATTAGAATCTGTAGTTTCCTATATTTTTTTTTAACTTCTGTTTACTTGTCCTGCTACTAACTAAACTTACATTTTTCATACACTTGTATTTCAGTTAAAAGATCATTAGAATCTGTAGTTTCCTACATTAAATTATTTTTTTTACTTCTGTTTACTTGTCCTGCTACTAACTAAACTTACATTTTTCATACACTTGTATTTCAGTTAAAAGATCATTAGAATCTGTAGTTTCCTACATTAAATTATTTTTTTTACTTCTGTTTACTTGTCCTGCTACTAACTAAACTTACATTTTTTATACACTTGTATTTCAATTAAAGGATCATTAGAATCTGTAGTTTCCTACATTAATTTTTTTATACACTTGTATTTCAATTAAAGGATCATTAGAATCTGTAGTTTCCTACATTAATTTTTTTATACACTTGTATTTCAATTAAAGGATCATTAGAATCTGTAGTTCCCTAAATTAATTTTTTTTTAACTTCTGTTTACTTGTCCTGCTACTAAGTAAACTTACATTTTTTATACACTTTTATTTCAATTAAAGGATGATTAGAATCTGTAGTTTCCTAATTTTTTTTTTTTTTTTTTTACATCAGTATAACCAAAAAGACCAAAAGCTCTAAAAACCTCAGGTCAAACTTAATTTTCTGATGCACTCAAGTTTTAAACCACAATTGCTGCTCCGAGTGGAATGTATCTTAACGTGCCATTTAAATTCCTTTTTTTCTCTACAGATCTGAGCAGTAAGCTGGCTTACAGAACTAATCTCAGAATCGGATGAATCAAATCACTGCTCATTGATTTAACAGACAATGTGTGTGTTTGATTTCCAAAGTGGTGGTGTTTGCAATTGCTAATCGCGTTTTTAGCTGCACCTCTCAATATTTTTACAGCGCAGAATACATGACAGGGAAGTAATCTTTAATGCACGTCAGGAACTGTGTCGTCTTCCACCTACATACCTATCCCTCATCATCTACAGCACTGACACTCCAAATCAGTCACTGGTTCCAACTGCATGCACAAACAATACTGCTTGAGTGTAGTAACTTAGCCAGCAGGAAGAGAACCTATTTTTAAAGCACTGCTGAAAGGAGTTGCAAACAGATACCTGTTTTCAGTAGACTCAGACATTAATCTTCTGTGAAGAGTCATGTACATCCAGGGTGGAAGAAGGTGGACACGAGAATGTGACCTTCTTCCACCCGCCAGAGGCTTCTGCCTTAGCAATGTTCTCTCTGGCTCAACGAACACTACCTCCTACTCTGCAAAACACAAGTTAACAAAGTACTCCCCAAAGCAGCTAGCTTAAGCGCTGCTCGTTTTGTCAAGCTTTCTGATGCACGTTAATAAACACATTTTGCAGTGATTAGGATTTTCAAAAGCATTTGCATTACAGAGGGAGTGTTAAGACTCTCGATTCCACCTCGCCTAGACTCTTTCTTCAGGATCTGTCCAATTATGAGGCTTTAAAGAAAGAGAAAATGAAAGAGATCGGTTTCTATGCAGGTTTAACTTCTGGTCCTCCCTATGAAATTGTGAATAAAATCTTTTTTTCCCAAGGGAAAGCCCCTTTGGGAGGCAGTCACTGGTAATTTCCTTTCCAAAACACAGCAATGCTAACAGACGACATCAACAGAATTCAGAATTTGACACTCTCGTTGGTGTATTAGCTGATGATATCTGAATTGTTTTGCAATGCTACCTGAGCCTAAAGGTGCTGCCTTGGGGCTCCAGCTCTGCCAGGTGGCAATAAATCCCCTGCTGCTGTATTCAGGAGCAGTTCTCCCTTGCATTTAGGCTACTCCATCCCATACTTGCTGCCTGATGCTGAACTCTCATACACAAGCACAAAAGTCTTCCTCTACCCACAGATGCCCACCAGAGCCTGCGACCCTGCTGTGCCTTCAGGCTTTCACTTTATAGTATTGACTGCAGTGCTGCGCTCCACATTTCACACCTCTGCATCGTGACAGGTTCCTTCCACGGTGGCAGGGAGATGAGACAAACATTCCCCCTCTTCATCTTCACATCTTCTCACCTTCAAGAATAAGAGTCCAGCTGCGCTCATTTTCCTTCTGCCGGTTGTGCCTTTTCTTCCCAAGCCAAGGTGGCTGCTGCAGCCGCGGCAGTGACTGATGTGCCCAACTCCTGCTTAAACTTCACAAAGCCACTTGCTATGTCCTTAGAAAATGACAGCTGGCTGGGTTTCTGTCGCAATGCTCTCCTGCAGTTCTGGGAAGGCTTGTTGTCACAGAATCATAGTATGGTTTGGGTCAGAAAGGACCTTGCAGATCATCTAGCTCCAACCCCCCTGCTATGTTTGTCACACCGTCAAGACTGTCCATGGTTTGAAGCTGCCTATAAGATTTATTTCTGTGTCTGGAAGCCATGTCTCCCTGCAGTGTCCCAGCTGCAGTCTCAGGCTTTTTAATAAGATCTCTGTCTGCTCATTCCGAGTTGCAAAGTGGCTCTTCTGCCTTAGATCAGCCACAAGCATTGCTCTCTCATACTGCTTTGCTTTCACTTGGGTCCATTCCTTAACATATTTTGTCAGGGTTTTGGTGCTGGGGTTTTTTTTTCCTAATCCTGTCCCAGAAAACTGTTTAATTCAGTGTGCAATCTTTTAAAATTAATTGTAAACATTTTCCCCCCTCTTTATTTTTTCCCCTAAAACAAATTAATAAAACAACTCTTTCAAGGAACATGATCTATATAGTTTCCTAGCCTTCAATAAAAGCATCAGGATGCAAGAACAAGTGAAAGATGAAGACCTGACAGCCTGATTACTGTCTAACCTGGGCACTGCCAAATGCCCTCTTGCCCAGAGCAGAAGACAGACCAGAGAGTAACAGAACTGTTTGGATAGGCAACCTTAGCTTGATCTTCTGGATGTGGCATACTTAAATAAAATCTAGATAGCCTCACTGTATATAGAATCAGTCAGGGTTGGAAGGGACCACAAGGATCATCAACTTCTAACTCCCCTGCCATGCCCAGGGACACCCAGATTAGGCTGGACAGAGCCTCAGCCAGCCTGGCTGCAAACACCTCCAGGGATGTGGCCCCAAACACCCCCACGGGCAACCCATTCCAGGCTCTCACCACTCTCATGCTCAACAACTTCCTCCTCACATCCAATCTGAATCTCCCCACCTCCAGCTTTGCTCCATTCCCCCTAGTCCTGCCACTCTGTCATAGCCTAAAAAGTCCCTCCCCAGCTTTTCTGTAGGCCCCTTCAGATACTGAAAGGCCACAATGAGGTCACCTGGGAGCCTCCTCTTCTCCAAACTGAGCAGCCCCAACTCTCTCAGTCTGTCCTCATAGCAGAAATGCTGCAGCCCTCTGAGCATCCTCGTGGCCATTCTCTGGACACCTCCAGCATGTCCACATCCCTCTTGTAATAGTGGCTCCAGAACTGGATGCAGTACTCCAGGTGGTATCTCACCAGAGTGGAGTAGAGGGGGAGAATCACCTCCCTCAACCTGTTGGCCACATATATATTGGCTTATCTTACATTACTTTCTACCAATTTTTTTTTTTAAAGCCCCTCCCAGATTTTCTGCAGTGAAAATCTTCTTGCTGTTATTTCACATTCACAATTGTGCTGTGAGAATTACACAGACATCACATCTTAAAGGTTATTTGTCACTCCTTTACATGTATTTTCTGTTATTTTCATATTCTTTTCTCTCTAACCATCCAGGATCATGGGCATTTAGTCTGTGTAAGTGCATAATGAGGACAAGAGACAAAGTGTAATTAAAATCCTTCTAAGTGAAGTTATTACATATTCAATTAATAGAAGCATACTTAAAATTCTCTCCAGATTTTAATCTGTTGTCAGTGGCAGCTGCTGCTTCCAGTGGTCTTTCTGTGCACATTGACTCTGCCAGTCAGCAGTATTACATCAATATATGCATATGCCTCTCTTGCTCTGATTAAATAGTGAAACCAAATTAGCTGACTTCTATCCAAACCCACCCATGCCATCTGAATTAAATTCTATTTTCAGTTAGTCTTTCAAATTTCAACTGTCTCCAGAAAATTACACTTATGGCAAGTGACTTTTGAAATTATTCCACTGCATTCAGATAGCAAAAAGGATATATTTTATGTGTATTTTGCAGCAACCCCCCATGGCCAGCCTAAAATTTCTTATGTAGGTTGTAAACACTTTTAGAAAGAGCACATTCAATAGTTGAAACAGTACTCTGCAAGATGTAACCATATGAGTTTACTCTGTCTAGCAAGCAGCATATCCAAGACAGAAACTCAGAGAAATCATCATGTAAATAGCTAAAATGATGCCACTTTAAAAAGGTACACAAAACAATAACTGAAAATAATGAACAATTACTTGCAACATGAAGAAATATATTGCAGTGCAACAGTGAAAATTAAAGAAGCATGGGCAAGGGAGCTATCTTTGCCATGTAGGTACCAGACTTTATCATCTCAGGTTTGCTTCTGTTTGTTACAGTTGTCTCTTTTCACAGGGATTTTCCTTATTAAAAACCAAACAAACAAACTACAGCCTACAGGAAGGCTGGGGAGGGACTGTTCACAAGGTCTTGTAATGACAGGACAAGGAGGAATGGGTTCAAACTGGCAGAGGGGGGATTGAAGCTGGATGTTAGGAGATAGTTCTTCACAGTGAGGGTGGTGAGACACTGGAACAGATTGTCCAGGGAGGTTGTGGCTGCTCCCTCCCTGGAGGTGTTCAAGGCCAGGCTGGATGAGGCCTTGAGCGACCTGATCTAGTGGGAGGTGTCCCTGCCTATGGCACAGGGGGGTTGGAACTGGATGATCTTTGAGGTCCCTTCCAAACCAAATCATTCTATGATTCTATGAAACACCAACCAAAAAAAAACCCCAAAAACCCCAAACCAGAACAATCCCACCCTGCACAGGCAGCACAATTAATTTCATAGAAAATGGAAATGGAAATAGAAATAGAAACTGCATTATAGAGCACTTGAATAAAAAAATAAAATCCCAATAGTTCTCACAGTGTCCTTTGGGACTTCAAAAGGTGCCGGTGTGGAGTTGTAGTGGTTTAAACAGTTCCCTGCCCCCGCACCTTTTGAAATAAACCCCGGCTAGGACTCAGAAACATTGGAAGTTGATAAATGAAGCTTTATATTTACAGCAATGCACAATATAGAAGCAAATATTTACAAGGTATAACAGATATTTACAGATATATACAATGAAAAGGTAATACAGAAACACCACAGCCCTCCCAGAGACCAAAATCCCCAAGAGGGGTAACCAACCACCCCCTACCACCTTTCCCCCCTTCCCCAATCTTATCTCACCACCTGTTGATGCTGAAGATAGGTGGAGGTAGATGGGCCAGGGGGATTAGCAGTAGAAAGAAGTTAGTAGTATTACTGAGAATTAGCTACCAAGGCAGAGACAAAGGAGACCGTGCAAGAGAAGCAGCTGCATCCCAGCAAGGTCAGAAACTGTCTGATATCTAATGTTTTGCTTACACTACTTAAAAACAATTTTTTTTCTTTCTCAGTAAAGCTCTGGGTGAAGTGCCATACTGTGTTTACCTCCCTCAGCCAATAGTCTAATTTCTCACTCAAATTCTCCAATTAGTTCAAACCAGCACAGGAGTAATTCTTCTGTCTGTTTTTTTTGGGGGACTGATAATCTATTCTGTTTGAAACACACAGAAACGCCTCATGGAGGAAACATATTTCATGACCCAACCTTATAAAACCTTTGAAGTCTTTTGACTCCCTCTTGCATTTGGAAGTATTGGTGCTATGCAAGTGTGCTACCAGCTGTTGCAGACACCCGATCCGCAGCATGCCGTGATCCACATACTTTGTATGCATGGCCTGAAATAGGGGTGAAGGAAAGCAGTGGAGAAACACAGTGACCTGAGGGATCAGGTTTTGAGCTGTTGGCTTGGGAGAAGGTGTTTACACAGCAAAATCACGCCCTTTTATTCTACAGAATTGTCAGTAGAGTATTGGCTTGTGACGTTCCTGATCCACCGGTTGAAAGGTGCTCAGCTCACAATAATTTATCCTCTCGCGGAACAACAGAATGAACTGTAGCAGTTAGTCCATCTACACATGGTGCATGCGAGGCATTGCGCAATGGAGCTCTACTGAAAAAAGAAACTGTAACTCTATCACCTCACATTCTTCTCACGTTGGGGTAACTACGTGTGGAGCGCGCCTTAAGAAGGGCAGCGATGTGCCAGGGCCGAGACTGTCCCCGCAGATAACAGGGAAAGGCAGAGCAGTCAAGGAGAAAAGAGTGAAAATACAGTGATAAGCATCATAATTGACCAAGGTCTTAAGAGTTAGTATATAGAATAAGCCCATACTTTAAATGAAGTCAGCTAATGCTCAGCTGAGAAATCTTACTGCAGTTCAGGAGGTGCTGGAAACTGACTGGTGACTTGGAGCTGTGTATTTTTCCTTATGGTTTAGTGGCTGAAAATGATGAGACAAATGAAATCACTTAGCAAGAAAAGTTCTTTCCAGGCTAATGTGCAAACAGAGCTGGAAAAAACTTGGGGCTTCATTATCTTACAAAAGTAATCATGGCATTCATCTCTACTTGATGTAGCAAGCTCTTCTAGTAAACAGCCTTACAGATGAAGGACATAACTATATTTTTTCAGTAGTGGAGATGTTAAAAAATCAAACATAATTGCAAAAATAAATATTTTCAACACCTATAGCAAGGATGTAATTGATTAGAAATACAGAACTGTCTATCTTCCCTTCAGAGGTCAAGTTTTGTCTCGGGTCATGTCGCTGTCACTCTTGTTCACTCAAGGATACTGTGCTGGTTTGAGGTTAATTGGAATACTTTAATAAGAGAAATTAAGTTATAGGCTGTGAAAAAGAAAATAATGGCGATTGTCTACTTCGCTCATGGGTTTGTTGAGATGTACAAGAGCAAGGACATAAACATAGATAAGACAGTTGCTCTGGTCTGAGCTCTGCCTGTTGGTCTCTCTCCCTTTTCTTGCCTCCCAGCTGGATCAGTGTTACTCAACTAATCAATTCTGCTTCTAAGCCCTCCTGCCAATCCTTCTAATTCACCTTACACATAAGGCAGATTCTGGGATAAAATTGGTGGGTGGAGGGAAGGTGGAAGGGTGGTTGGGAACCCCTTCTGGGGACTGATCTCTGAGGGGGGCACTGTTTCTGTATTACCTTTTTAATGTATATATTTGTAAATATCTGTAATATATTGTAAATATATTGTGCTAAGCTGTAAATATAAAGCTTCATTCCTTAATTTCCAGCCAGCTGAGCCTAGTCTGGGTGATTTCATACATGGGTGGGAAGGGAGAGGGGGTCAGGGAACTCCCAAACCATCACAGATACCTTTTTACTAAGTGAGATGGAATGATAGGACAATGCAGCTTTCCTTTAAAAAGCAATTCTTGTTTAACTGCTAACCACAACCACAGAGTGCAAAGCTCTTCATTTTTGCCGTTCTGAACAGCATTACAGAAAGACAGACAGAGAGAAGGATGGTGCAGGATGTGTCCTCACCTTCACAACTTCATTACTGCCAGTCACACTCCTATGCATGTCCCAGCACACTGTGGTGCTGGAACTGCAAAAATCTCTTCCCTTCACTGACTACATTGTGGCCACATCAAGCTGCAGATGCATTTATAGCAGCTCATTTACATCAGTGGAAATGTTTGGTTGTCATGGAAGGGATTTTGATTCAAAGGCAACATCCACTTCTCTAAACATGCCCTCTCCAGGCAGCCTCCCAGCCAAGGGTGCAAAAAGACTCACATATATACTGCCCTGGACCAACAGTTGTGGTGGCTGTGCTAATGTTCACAGCACAGATTTCAAGACTCTCCTGTTGCCCTTGAAATCCTAAAGCACCACTCCCCCCTCTTTCCCCCCTCCCCGCATTGTTTTCCATTCCCAGTGCCAAAAAAATGAGCGGACTGTTATTGTAACTTGATGCTGGGGGCATGTGCAACACACCATAAGGGCACGCAGGGCTTGAGATGATGTTGAGACAGAGATGCAGGACTGGGGAGGGAGCAAAGAGCCAGATGTAGTGTAGTTTCATCTCTGCTCTCATCTGGGACAGTAACTGATGTAAACCCTCCAGACACACTTGGGTTTTCTCCTAGAGGAAACCAGCTGCTGTGATCCAGAAGAGAGGCTGGGACCAAAGCAATGTGCATGCAGTAGACACGATTGTGCATGGACACAGGAATGAATCAGAAAACTAAGACAAATGCAACCTATTGTACACACTTCCCCCAGATCTACAGGAAAAATCAGTGTTGTCCTATCCTGTCTGTCATCTCTCAGAAGACGACAGCAAACTAAATGGAAACTGAAGCTGGAAAAATTCAGACTAAAGCAATATAAACACTGTAAATGGCAGAATTAATCACTCATGGGAAATGATATATTCATTGCAACTGCATCAGGCCCAACATTATTTAGCTCCTTCTCATAGTAGCACTGTGTAACAGTTTGTGACAGAACAAAGATAAACACTCATCACACAGGCAGTCCTGAAAACAAATGATTTAACTACATGGGCTTGTAGCTGTTCTCTATAAAACAATATTATCTATATATGACACTAAATAAGTTAAGGATGCCACCACAGTTTGAGATAAATTCTGATCTACCACCATGCAAAGAAAGGACATGCCGTTTGTCTCTGAACATTTCCCCATGTCACCGTGCTAACTGCAATTCTGCTTACCCACAGGGGAGGACAACCTGATACACTGAGAGAAACAAACCTGCAAATGCTGCACAGGGCACAGACACAGATTCTCACAAACCACTGTCAGTGGAACTCTTCAGTTCTACTGACAGTTTAAATTGCAACGACAATGAAACTGAAGACTCCTGTTGCATTGTACCTTCTTAATTTTTTCCCAGCACCTCGAATATATTCAGAGTGGCAGGGAGGGGGAAAAAAAGGCATTATGGTTTATAGCTGCTGAGCTGAAGTAATTTTTTCTAATTTTCTAAAAACAGTGGTTCTTTCCAACCTTCATACAAGCTTTCAATTAGACTGGGTTAGCAGAGGTCAGGAAAGCTGAGGATTTTCTATTATCTTTCAAATATCAAATCCTTTTCCAGAGCAATTCAAATCCTGTGAGATCTCCTTGTTAGTCTTCTAGTGCTAACTTGAGCAGAAGCAGACCCTTATTGAGGACTGAAAGCAAGGATCCATCCCCTTGTTGCCAGGATCTTCCACATAGTGCAGCAGGATCAAAGCATGATGCACAGGAAAGAAATCTGCAGTGAGCAAACCACTTCTCTCGGTCTAATTAAAATGTTTGATGCCTGCATGTGTTAAAATTCAGTCCTCTGCAAAATTACCTTTCTTTGCAGAAAAGATTAATGATGAACACTTCTCTGAATATATAACTGAGGACTCATCAATAGAAGGGCACTCAGGTACTCAGGGGTCTGGGGTGATGAAAAGCTCAACATGAGCCGACAGTGTGCACATGAAGCCCAGACAGCAACTGTGTGCTGGGCTGCAGCAAGAGAAGTGTTGCCAGCAGGGCAAGGGAGGGGATTCTGCACCTTTTCTCTGCTCTCATCAGAACCCAACTGGAGTGCTGTGTGCAGTTCTGGAGCCCCCAGCACAAGGAGGACATGGAACTGTTGGAGAGAGTCCAGAGAAGGGCCACAAAGATGATCAGAGGGCTGCAGTAGCTCTGCTCTGAGAACAGGCTGAGAAAGTTGGGGCTGGAGAAGAGAAGGCTTCGAGGAGACCTTATAGTAGCCTTCCAGTATCTGAAGGGGGCTACAGGAGGGCTGGGGAGGGACTATCACAATATCTTGCAACGACAGAAAAAGGAGGAATGGGTTTAAACTGGCAGAGGGGAGATTTAGGCGAGATGGTAGGAGGAAATTCTTCACAGTGAGGGTGGTGAGACAGTGGAACAGGTTGCCCAGGGAGGTTGTGGCTGCTCCCTCCCTGCATGTGTTCAAGGCCAGGCTGGATGAGGTCTTGAGTGACCTGTTCTAGTGGAAGGTGTCCCTGCCTATGGCACAGGGGGGTTGGAACTGGATGATCTTTGAGATCTCTTCCAACCTAAACCTTTATATGATTCTATACACCTTCTTCTGTCCCAGGATCCAAGGCCTACACAGTTCAGCCAAAGCATTTACTTCGAGCGACTCCTTTGGGGTGTCCTACAGTCGCTTGTTCTCTATGATTCAAGGCAATCAGAAGCAACTCATCCACCTTCTCAGGCTGCTTTTTCTGCTGCAGCTCTGGCTAGGTTTTCTAATAATTAGATAGTCTTTGTCTGACAAAAACCAGGTCACCAAGTGGGAAGCTGCAGACACAAAGCTAAGTACGATGGGTCATTACTAGACATGGTGCAAGTCTCGCTAGGATTGAAGCCAATTTTTTCTCCATGTGAGAATCCACAGCCAAATCGCTGGTTTCTTAAATAAATGAGAATTCACCCCTTTGTGAACTTTTTTTTCTCAGAAATAACAGATTTAAGAGCTCAAGTCCAACGTTTAAAAACCCCAAACCAAACAGCCCTACACCCTTAAGGCTGCCTCAGTGTGTAGTGTCAGGCCACAAGTGCACAGCCATACGCTATGATCTCTTTCCCCTTTGTGCCCCACCTGGGGGTTTGGCTGCCACTCTTCAATGTCAGCTTTGAGATGGTGGAGTTATGCAACACCAAATGGGAGTGCCCCGGAAAGAGCTGTCTGAGAAAGAGCTGCGAGACCTTATCTGGGGCCTCTGCCCCTTGGCTGGGGAGCTGTGTTTGAGCTCAGGTCCCTGCTATCAGCCCTTGCCTGAGCTGCCTATAGATAAGCCTGTGCCTGGCTGTATCTATTGCTAATCCCCATGATTACTTTGCTGATTTGACTTCCCAGCTTGGCCTCAGATCTATTTCATCACTGCAGATGTTTCTGTGCAATTTTGTAAGGCTGTCGTTCAACAAGCAGTGGAGTCACAAGCAGTGAATCCTGCTCTGCTATGGATTTGCACAGTATGATTCTTCCTCTCCACATATAAGATCATGTGTGGTGTGGCTGCCCTTTGAGCACGCTGGCTACTCACCTGTGCAAATGGGGTAGAAGCAGATGAACCAGACTGCTAACTGTGCAGTCACAGGATCACAGATCACAGGATGTCAGGGGTTGGAAGGGACCCAAAGACATCATCCAGCCCCCCCCCCCCCACCACAGCAGGACCAAACAATCTAGCTCAGGTCACACAGGAATACATTCAGACAGGCCTTGAAAGTGTCCAGAGAAGGAGACTCCACAACCTCTCTGGGCAGCCTGTGCCAGTGCTCTGGGACCCTTCCAGTCAAGAACTTGCCCCTTGTGTTGAGCTGCAACCTCCTGTGCTGTAGCTTCCATCCATTGCTCCTTGTCCTATCCCAGGCAGCAAGTGAGCAGAGCCTGTCCCCCCACTCCTGATCCCCAACCCTCAGGTGTTCATAAACATTGATTAAATCCCCTCTCAGCCTTCTCCAGACTAAGCAGCCCCAGGTCCCTCAGCCTCTCCTCCCCAGGCAGTGCTGCAGTCCCCTCAGCATCGTCGTAGCCCTCCACTGGACCCTCTCCAGCAGATCCCTGTCCCTCTGAAACTGGGGAGCCCAAAACTGAACGCAGTACTGAAGCTGAAGTCTCACCAGGGCAGAGCAGAGAGGGAGAAGGACCTTACTTGATCTGCTGCACAGGAAATAAGTAGCAAAGTAACTAAGAAAAAAAAAATTACAAACTGATGTAGAACTAATTCCCATGAAAGACTCCTTCAGAACTTGCACAGCACCACATATACCTTACAGAGGTGATTAAGTAGTTTTGGCAAGATGTTAGTCCTCCAGCTCTTGTTATGCATCTTACACTGGAAAATCTAACCCAAAGCACAGGTTACAGGTGGACATGTTCTGCAGCAGATAGGACACACACAGTGAAAAACTCTTCATATTTATCCATAAAGTAAGCTGTAATACCAGGTCACTTTTTTCCTCCTCCTCAGGCAGTACTGAGCTATAGAGTCTCATTCTCCTCATCTAAGGAGGTTTTGCACCTCACACATCTTTGTAAAATGCAGATCCTTGGCAGCATAAAACTATTAACATTTTCCTTTTGTTCCTGCTTCCACTGGATGGTGTCTCTTAACCCGTTGATGTTTCTCCTCTAAGCACCTGTAACAGAATAGTGCTTTGAAAACCTCCCCCAGCTTTCCTGCAGTTCACCTGCCTCTTGGTGCTTTAGGAAATTTGAAGTGAAAGTTTCCCCACACTTTTCTTTCACTTTAGCAGTCTCTTCTCTTTCTTTCACAGTTCTCTTGCAGCATTGATTTCTGTTACCCTCAGGATATGACACTGATTGTTGCCCATGTACAATGACTCCTTTTTTCCTCAGGAAAAAAAATATTGAAGCTGCAAACATACAAATTGTCATCTATTCCCAGACATTAGTTCTCTAAGCTTCTTTCTCTGCTGAAAGAGAGTAAATAGAAAGTCGTGGCCAAAGCAGAGGGACCTGTATTAGAGACTACTTTCAGCCCTTTACTGAAGAAATCATTTAATAAGACACCATAGCATTGGTCCACGGCAAATGAGCAATGAATGTGGGCTGCCAGCTTTTCCTACACTCACTCAAACAAAATGATAGGGTGGTGTTGGCAGGTACCAACTTATGCTTGTTTTGTAAGGTGACAGAAACTTTCAGAGCAGCTTGAACATCCAGCCCCGACTGCTGGTGGAGAACACATAACCAGTCTTATGACAGCCTACTGATGTGGATCAGGAGCAAAATGTATTGATTTTCCTTCTAATTCTTCCAGATAAATACATTTATAAGTTACTCCTCTGCCTTGCAGAGAAAGTTCAGTCCAGTTCAAAGTATAGCAGAGATGAATTAGATTTGTTATGATTATTGGTCTATTTTGCTGTCAGGATGTCATGCAATCTCTGCTCCACAACACAGACTAAACAGGGAGCCTGATTATTCTTCTGAAACTTCATCAAAGACACGTCTGGTTTGTTCAACTGCTTCCAGAGTAGAAGCAAGCACTTCAGAATATTCAGAGTATCCAGGAAATACAAAGATGAGCAAGACAAGCAGTCAACTGTCACCATTCCATCTCTTCATTTGCTTCCAATGTCACATATAAAGACAGTAATTTTACTTCACACTTTTCTGAGGGTTTTTTGTTTTTGTTTTGTTTTGTTTTGACTATACAATCATGGGCAAAGAAAAATCATCCATGTGAAGCTGAATTTCTGGCCAAAATGCAGGGTGTCCCTTTGCCTATTACTCCTGTGCAAGCCAGCATTTCTTCTCCAAGGCTGGAAAATGTGTGCTGGTTTGAACTAATGGGAGGATTTGAATGAGAAATTAGGCTATAGGCTGAGAAATGAAAACACATGGTGTCACTTCACTCACAGCTTTACTGAAAAAGAAAATATTTTAAGAGTTGTAACCCAAATATAGATAAGTCAGACTGCTTCAGACCTCTCTGGGCTGTGGCTGCTTTCTTGCATGGTTCCTTTCCCCTGCCTTCTGTAGCCGATTCTCAATAATTCCACTAACTTCTTTTCTACTGCTAACCCCCCTGGCCCATCTACCTTCACTCACTGCTGCATCAACAGAGAGTGAGATAAGATTGGGGAAGGGGGGAAAGGTGGTAGGGGTGGTTAGAAACCCCTCTTAGGGATNGGTGGGTGTGGTGGTGAAAGACGGGGGGGGGGGGGGGAGGGGGCAGGTAATTGCTAAACCACCACAAAATGTTTCCCTCTTTTTCTGTGACTGTTCTTGAAGAGCTCACTATGGTCTTCTCAGGGTTGACCTCATATATTTTGATAAAAACGGCTACAAAACATTGCCCCCAATGCATTCCCACCTCATTCAGCAAGGATAAAGCAATGCAACATTATAATTGTAGTTTTCACCAATTCAGAAGGAAGCTGTGCCAGGTTTGTTCATGACACACTTTAGATTTCATGCTTTAAACAGTTTTACAGATGAAACAGAGTTTGAAATGAGGCTTCCACACCACAGTGCAAGAATTAAGGAAGATGAACACTCTTGGAACAGCCCTAGTGGTGGGGCTTGCATAATTACAGCAGCTTATTCTGCACCTGGTTCAGTTCCAGTGGACCACATTCCCCCCAAAAGACAATTCTATCTGAAGTGTCACTTGAAGAAGTGACATTTCAATTTTGTTGAGCCGATATATTGTACCATGCCCTGTTCTTGTTTCATGACTCGTCATCTAACACTCTAGGCTGCCTCCTGGAAACACTGCTCATTACTTCCTTTAAATCCATTAGATACAGTTTCAAAACATATGGCATCTGTTTTAAACACAAAAATAATGGGATGAGGATCTTGTGAGGCCTCTTTTCATTTGTAAAACACAGAGTGTACATCCAGATTTAAAAAACATCTTTGCACCTTGAGCAGTTACATTAATCCTGTGTGTAGACACAGTTGGCTTGCAATCAGTACAGTTTTATTTAGCTTCCCTAGACCTATCCAAAGACAATTATTTTCTTTCTTCCTTGTCAAAAACAGTAAGAATATCCAGCCAGGGGACACGATCTATTTGATAGAAATGTTTGGAGCAAATCTTTAGCTCTGGTGATGTCTCATTTCTACAGAAATTGACAGCTGACTTGGAGTTTATTGCCTGGTTATCACAGTAAGTCAAATTCTAACTCTGACTAAAATGCTTCACACAGATAAAACTACTCTTTCAACTGCCTCGTGTAATTGATTAAACTTGAATCAATGTCATGGGAGTGTTTTACAGTGTGGAAGCATTTCTGCTTGTTTGATGCAGCCAGTGTAAACCTACCCCCTGTAGGAGTATGTATGTCAGGGAACCCAGCAGTATGAGTCAAAAATCATATTCGCATGCAGGCAGCCAAGCACGGGACTTGTTTCTTCATATGCTTTATGAGGTACAGTCTTGACTGAGTAAGTGACAACCTTCTAAAGCACCTCCCTTCCTGGAGGTGTTCAAGGCCAGGCTGGATGAGGTCTAGAGCATCCTGATCTAGTGGGAGGTGTCCCTGCCTATGGCAGGGGGTTGGAACTGGATGATCTTTGAGATCTCTTCCAACCTAAACCATTCTATGAGTCTATGATTAATTTAAACAGAATGGAGACTCTGGTGCACATACACAATATTAAATCTATAAGCTTGCAGCCACCCCCTGAATGCAGCAGAAATACTAACAGCATCTCTTGCTCCTAGCACTGCATACTTGCGATTTCTACCTAGATCAGAACACTTGTCCAGGGACTAGTAACTTTTTATTCCTGCCGTTCAGGCGGAGCTCTATGGCCATCTTTATCAATGTCCAGGCAGCTTGCAGCCTGCGAACTGGCCACAGGGTGCAGACTGCGCTGTCCTTCGTCCAGCCTCCCTGCGCTGGGATCGCTTTCCCCTGGCGCTGGGAGTTCAGTGCCCATAGGCAGCCTCTTCTATCCAAGCCTATTTGATAGGCGCCCTCTTCTGTACAGCGCTCGCATTGCACCACCACAGCCACACGATCACAGGCTCACAGGACGTTAGGGGTTGGAAGGGACACAAAAAGATCATCCAGTCCAACCCCCCTGCCACAGCAGGACCAGACAATCTAGCTCAGGTCGCACAGGAACACATCCAGACAGGCCTTGAAAGGCTCCAGAGGAGACTCCACAACCTCTCTGGGGAGCCTGTGCCAGTGCTCTGGGACCCTTTAAAAAGTTGCCCCTTCTGTTGAGATGGAAACTCCTGTGCTGCAGCTTCCTCCATTGCTCCCTGTCCTATCCCTGGGAGCAAGTGAGCAGAGCAGCCATTCACCCAGATGGTGCTTCTTGGTTCTGCAAGTGAAACTGCAGCATTGGTGGGCTTGTGAGATTAGTAGCACCAGATCCACTCTGCTTCACGACAGGACAGCAGACAGTTCTACTATGTTAGTGATGGCAACAGGTGTTCAGGAAAAAAACTGGAATATCACATGGAAAAGCAGAACAATTTACAATGGATAGCACTAAGGCATAGGAAGATTCATGTAAACATGAGTAAATTATTTCACTGTGAGGGTGACAGAACACTGGAACAGGCTGCCCAGGGGGGTTGTGGAGTCTCTCTCTCTGGAGATATTCAAAACCCACCTGGACGTGTTCCTGTGTGATGTGATACAGGAGATCCTGCTCTGGCAGAGGGGTTGGACTGGACGAGCTTTGGAGGTCCCTTCTAGCCCCTGACATTCTGTGATTCTGTTTAATAGGAAGGACTCCTTTTTTTCCAGTGAAAATGCAGAAGCACAGTTAGAAGGACTGTGATGACTCCTACTGCATGATTGTATGAAGCTCTGAACTTTCATTAGATTAGTCCAGGGCCAGGAGGTACTGCCATCATCTGCTCTAGAAGGGGGTTGTTTTGCTTGTTTTTTGTTAAAGTTTTAAGGACAGTGCCTGTCCAGTTCACATCTACCTCTGCAGGTCTGTATTTACTTAACTGAAACAAACCCCAAATGCTTTAATTTAAACTACTCAATTTGCAGGTTATTTTTAGGTGGCAATCTTCCTGTATCTTCACTGATCCCTGTTAATGGTGGAAACAACTGGCCAAATTCAGGCAAATCTGACAGATGGACAGAGATGGCAAACAGAGCAAGGTCCTAGGAATTTTCTGATAATTGGCAGCTGGATAGAAGACCCTGATAGAAAGAGTCCCTTAATTATTGCCCCCACTCAGCATGAACCCAGGGTCTGTTCAGCTCACAAGCAGCCATGCCACATGCCATTCTGTGCCTTCAGTAGTGGCAAGGGAATAGGAGAGGGAATGGAAGGGAGGTCAGAGGAGATGTGGAGGAGGAAGAAACTGGATGACCACACAGATGTGGAACAGAAACCTGGAAAGGAGATTTGGTTAGGTCAACAAACAGATCAAGTTACTTTATCTCTCCCTTGCTGCTCATACTGTTTTAGAGCCATGTTATTTGGATTGACTTTGGCAGCAGGTAAGCAGGAGATCAAAATGTTGTCTATCCATCTGTTGTGATGATTACTGTAATTTCTTCCCCTATGTGTAGTTTATATCATGCTTAAATGTTATTTTAAGATTTTTTTTTTTTTGTCAATAAACACAGCAATAATTACCAAGTCATACAGATCTTCACCACTGCGAAAGGGGAAGGCAGAGCAAAAAAAATTATGTGCTTGGTAATGTTTAGTGAGTTAAGAAATGGCTCTTTTAAACACTGGCTTTTTAAAATTAGTTACCATGGGTGCCCTTAATGAGCAAAATAATAAAATGGAACAAAATGCAATGTGGTAATGTAAATGCTGCCATGCTGGTGGGAAGCAACAAGAATCTTCACAATGAGCTGAAGGCTGGAAATACCAAAAGAAAAGACAAACAGAAGACAGAGACAAAACTGTCAGCCACTCAAATAATGAGGCAACAGGTATATAGCTGTGAAAAAGGCAATGTCACAAAGAACACAAAAGGGATACTATTGAATAATTTTCATTTTTTAATTGCTGATTTTTTTAATCTGACTTGCTGGATACATTCTGTGTACTCTTTAACCTAGGAAATGGAAACATATTTTTAATCTACAAAGAGTTCTGAGGCTCCAGGACAGATTTCCAATCTGTGTAATGGCAACAACAACAACAAAAAAAAACCCTAAGTAATTTCAAGATGAAGATTAATAACTTTATTAAAAATAGAGTAATGTATATGTTGTGACCTGCATTAGGGAGAGAGCAGCAAAATTGTCCCAAGAAGTCCTTATCCTTACTAGACCTACATTCCTGTCCCCAGCCTCAGAGAAACAGAAGCTCTGACTGGTAGAAGGATGCTGTAAAACGTTCTGAAACTTGGAATCCAGAATACTATTAATTATTTTACTGCTGCTAATTTTAGTGGGAATCTTTTTGGCAGGCACAGCGATGTATTGTCATCTAAACTGGAAGACTGAGTTGTCTCACAGCTATCAAAGTTTCTGTTTTCTTAACACTCCTCTTGCCTTAAATAAAAAATAATGTCCTTACTTTCTGGATATGCTACTTTCCTGTTGAAGGGCAGAGCTTATCTTAGCTCTTATTTTCTCTCTTTAGAATTGTTCTGGCTTCAGAAGTCTTTGGGTAAATTCTTCATAGCATTTCACAGAACCACAGAATGTCAGAGGCTGGAAGGGACCTCGAAAGATCATCCAGATTTAGCCCTATCAGCACGGCTTAGCAGAGCCACACATTCTCTTCAACATAAAATTACAGACTGCAACCATATTCACATAGACTTTTAAAGCAGGGATTCAAATATATTCTGCTGCTCTAATTGCTCCAAGAATAACTTTATAATATCTGCAATCCCAGTAAGCAGTAGTACAGAAAGGAAAGCCCTAGCAGCTTTGGGGTTTTTTTTGTTGTTTTTTTTTTTCAAAATCTGCCATGTACTGTAAGCAGTGATGAATCCAGATACAGAATATCAAAAGGCACACACGGTGTTCCCCTTCATTAAATCAGCATTTGATTTTAAGCCATGTATTGGCTGCCAAAGACAAATACACTGTTCTCTAGATCAAAGAGGTACAAAATCATTGGCAGTGATTGCCATCGCAGCACTGGATATGCATATTCTTTCAGGATGCTTTAAAAAGGTGCAGCCAAGTGCATAACCAGGCAGCAGAAGCAGAGCAGTTTGTAAAAGGAGAATTCCTGGCAAGAAAAATGAACCTGTGTGAGCTCCGTGCTGCTGCCACCAGGATACTCAGAGCACCTGTGCATGTACACGTATAAGAAGCTGATTTATGCATCCACTGCACTGCGGCGTGCAGCACAAATGTATCTGCAGATTTGGAAGTAGATGGTGATGCTGAAAATTACTCATTGGAATGCAGGCAAGCAGCTGGGATGCTGAGTGTGCACCACAGCTGAAGCACAGAATGGAGATTATCTACCCTGTACCCTCTCTGCAGGAGGACAGGCAGTGAGGAAGGCAACTGTACTGGTTTAGAACGGATCCCCCCTGCCCCCCCCCAGTAGAACAAACTCACTACAACACAGATTCCCTTAGAAAGTCAGGAAAAATGAAGTTGTATTTTCTTATAGTTTAAACTAAATGTAACAGTATGAAAAGAATATACTATTACAAGAGAAGAAGGAAAAAATACACCCAACAAAATTATATATATATATACATAACCTTAAGGAGGATGGGGAAGGGGTCAAGCAGCAGTCAAAACAGTGTCAGGGGAAGACAGCAGCAGGTGCAGCAGTAAGCAGCAGAAGGGGTGAACAAGCTGTACTTCCTAGACATAAGGCTTTTGATGCTCCAATGAAATTACATTAACTTACCCATTCTATCCCTAGAATGTTCACCTCTTCACTACTTTTTCCTATGTCTGAGTTAGAAATCTAGCTCAAACGGTCACAGCAACCTAACAGGATAAAAATCAGGGGGATTTTAAGGTGAGACAAAACCACAGAGGTCTTCCTATCACTCTGCTGCTAGCGGCTGCCTTTGAAGCAAGACTAGAAATGGCCCATGTAAAGGATGACAGCTGCTCTGCTGATAGGAGCTGGCTTGCCAGCTTGACTTGGCAGGAGTTTCTACAGTTAACACGGCACTTAACTGCCTTGTTGCTGACCTCTGTAGGTGTCAAGGATGGTATTTCTTTTTACTCAACATAAAACTAAAGGCAGTGGCACATTAAAAAAGTTAAATGCCTTTAATAGCAAATAATAAAGCTCTTCTACAAGTTTTGAAATGGCAGGGTTAGTATTGCCTGTGATGCCTTGACTTCCACCTGTTGAGCACATTTGTATTAGCAGAATGATCGTGCACCTCCCCAAATGCTTAGTGAAAAGGTAAGTATGGCAACTGAGCCAGTTTTCTGGGGCACCCTTCCTCACTTGCTGCAGAGATGGAAACTGTGTGCTTAATTGATTTGCAGACTAGAGGAAGAGAAAGGGCAGTCCCATGATGTTGATGCACAAGCCAACTTCATGAGGTTCAACAAGGCCAAGTGCAAGGTCCTGCAGCTGAGTCGAGGCAATCCCAAGCACAAATCCAAGATGGGCAGTGCCTGGCAGGAGAGCAGCCCTGAGGAGAGGGACTTGGGGGTGCTGGTGGAGGAGAAGCTCAACATGAGGCAACAGTGTGCACTTGCAGCCCAGAAAGCCAAGCAGAGCCTGGGCTGCATCAGGAGCAGTGTGGCCAGCAGGGCCAGGGAGGTGATCCTCCCCCTCTACTCCTCCCTGGTGAGACCCCACCTGGAGTACAGCATCCAGTTCTGGAGCCACTATTACAAGAGGGATGTGGATATGCTGGAGGTGTCCAGAGAATGGCCACGAGGATGCTCAGAGGGCTGCAGCATTTCTGCTATGAGGACAGACTGAGAGAGTTGGGGCTGCTCAGTTTGGAGAAGAGGAGGCTCCCAGGTGACCTCATTGTGGCCTTTCAGTATCTGAAGGGGCCTACAGAAAAGCTGGGGAGGGACTTTTTAGGCTATGACAGAGTGACAGGACTAGGGGGAATGGAGCAAAGCTGGAGGTGGGGAGATTCAGAGTGGATGTGAGGAGGAAGTTGTTGAGCATGAGAGTGGTGAGAGCCTGGAATGGGTTGCCCATGGGGGTGTTTGGGGCCACATCCCTGGAGGTGTTTGCAGCCAGAAGAGGAGGCTCCCAGGTGACCTTCTTGTGGCTTTCCAGCATCTGAAGGGGGCCTACAAGAAGGCTGGGGAGGGACTTTTTAGACTCTCAGGTAGTGAGAGGACTGGGGGGAATGGAGCAAAGCTGAAGGTGGGGAGATTCAGACTGGATATGAGGAGGAAGCAAAGGTAGATTGGCCAGGGGGATTAGCACCAGGAAAGAAATTAGTGAAATTATACAGATCCATTTAGGAAGGTAGGAGGAGTCATGCAGCAGCTAGAGAAGCTCAAGTGGCTCTAACAGCTCTGTCCTATCTATGTTTGGGTTACAACTCTTAAACTTTTTTTTTTTTTTCAGCAAACCTATGAGTGAAGTATCATCAGTGTTTTCCTTTCTCAGCCTATAGTCTAATTTCTCATTCAAATCCTCCAATTAGTTCAAACCAGCACAGTTAGTCATATTTTCAGGTCTGTTGAAGCTTGGTCATATTATCTGATATTATTGTGTACTTTATGCCAGCTGCCTACAGATTTATTCTCACACTGTATTTTAAAAATTCTGTATTCTGTCAGTCATACCTGGAACTCAGGACCAGTGATAGGATTTGGGTCTCTTTTTGGAGAAGACCATACTTTTTACTACGTATTTGTACTATAAAACTCTAGTGCTTAGATAAACTAATGCTTACAACCAGAAAATAAAAAAATAAATACAGTAAATTACTTTTAGTTTAAATCACTTACAAAGCTTAATGAACAAATTTCAGATGATTATCAGGAGAACAGACAATAATTTAGCCTTGTTTTAGTAACATTAATTGTTCTAGTATTACAAATAGAAACGGTTATCCACATTTTACAAGTGTAGGGAGAAAGAGTAATAAATTTGCCCTGGCCATGAACAAATACTACAATCAGAAGTACAGAAGCTCAGTTGCTGTAAGTACACCACATGTAAACATGAATATATATATAGAAACATTCTGCTCTATTTAAGAATAAATTTTCTATATTCATTCAGAAGATCAGAAGCCTCTTTAATCTCAGCTTGAGTCTTTGCAGTAAATCATTACCGCAACAAGAAATCATTTTCCATTTTAATTTATATCACATAAATTGCTTAAGAGAGGCTTCACCCCCTGGGTTGAAAAATATTGTATAAATAATTGTTCAGATTATAATTATATATAGGCTGTGCTTAAATTTGTATGTGTGTGTGTGAAGCTTTTATTTAATTTTTTTTTTCCCTGCTTTGGAAGCAATTTTAAAGCAAATCATGCATGAGTTGATGCCAACAGAGGAGGAGTTTGGTTTAGAATATGTGAGTCAATGAAGAAATGTGCATCATTCTTCCAGATCAGGTGAATTACTAACACATAAATATTTAAGGAAGCTGAAACACAGGTGTCAATACAAACAGGTAGAAAAGGTCTGAAAGAACCATGGATTAAGAGAAAAATAACATAGATGCAGAAAGCTAAGAGGAGTTGGGTGGATCAAGACTAAAGAAATAGAACCAGGAATAAAATGCCAATTGAATAACCCATTTAGGAACTTAAGTAAGAATTATAGTGAGAAAGATCATAGGAGGAGGGTTAAAAAAGAAAACAAGAAAATTATGAAATTCAAACATCTCTTTTCTTACTTTCAAACTGTGTCCAAGAGGCAAAGCATAACCTCATGTTACAGATGAATACATTTTGGATTTAGCTCACTGTCAACATGATTTATGAGATGAAGACCAGACACTGAGGGTGAAAAAATAGTAAGGCAGGGTTCTGTGGTGTTGAGGGAGAAAGGAAAGTGTGCACAAGATAATATCAGAGTGACGAATGAACAGCAGATACATTTTGGTTTAGTTTAGTATGAATTCAATTTAATGATAAATATGAGTTTCAAAGTGCAGTAAATTGCATACCTAAAGGACAAACAAAGAAACATTGCTGCAAGAAGATTTGACATTTATCTGAAGAAGTGAACTACAAATTCAGTGTGTTAACATTCTGTGTATTTCACAGAATCACAGAATGTCAGGGGCTGGAAGGGACCTCGAAGCTCATCCAGTCCAACCCCCCTACCACAGCACAATCACCTAGACCAGATCACACAGGAATGCATCCAGGTAGGTTTTGAATATCTACAGAGAAGACTACACAACTCCCCTGGGCAGCCTGGTCCAGTGTTCTGTCACTCTCACAGAGAAAAAATTCCTCCCCACATTTATATGAAACTTCCTATGCCTCCGTTTCCACCCGTGGCCCCTTGTCCTGTCACTGGGCATCACCCAGCAGAGCTGGCTCCAGCCTCCTGCCACTCACCCTGCACATATTTATAAACATCAATGAGGTCACCTCTCAGTCTCCTCTTCTCCAAGCAGCACAGCCCCAGCTTCCTCAGGCTCTCCTCATAAGGGATGTTGAATTCCCTTAATCATTTTGTGGCTCTGTGCTGGACTCTCTCAAGCAGTTTCCTGTCCTTTTTGAACTGGAGGGCCCAGAACTGGACACAGTACTGCAGATGTGGCCTCACCAGTGCAGAGTAGAGGGGCAGGAGGACCTTTCTTGACCTACTAACCACAGCCCTTCTAATACATTCCAAAATGGCATTGCCCCTCCTGGCCACCAGAGCACATTGCTGGCTCATGCTCAACCTCCTGACTCCCTTTCTCAATTTTCTATTTGCACTAATACATCTCCATCAGCCATGGAATAAGAAACATTTATCATACTAGATATTGAAATGCATACTTTAGTTTTCTTCTTGCATCACACACAAACCAGCTTCACTCTATTGCTTCCTCACTTTATGACAGCTCAGTTAACAGACTATAGACCTGCCTAGCTGTGGGCACTTATCCCAAATATAGACACATTCTAAACCCCTCTTTGTTTCTAGATGTAATTTATAGTGTGGTTAGCACTACATACACAAAAGATAGATCTGTGTAGTAGCCAAGGAATACAACTCTCATTCTTACTGGTGGTTTAAGGCTTGAATATTCATAGAATCATAGAATCAGTCAGGGTTGGAAGGGACCACAAGGATCAGCCAGTTCCAACTCCCCTGCCATGCCCAGGGACACCCTACCCTACATCAGGCTGCCCACAGCCTCTGCCAGCCTGGGTGCAAACACCTCCAGGGATGTGGCCCCAACCACCCCCCTGGGCAACCCATTCCAGGGCCTCACCACTCTCATGCTGAAGAACTTCCTCCTCACATCCAATCTCAATCTCCCCACCTCCAGCTTTGCTCCATATTCCCTAGTCCTGGCACTCTCCGAGAGCCTAAAAAGTCCCTCCCCAGCTTTTTTGTAGCCCACTTCAGATCCTGGAAGGCCACAAGAAGGTCACCTGGGAGCCTCCTCTTCTCCAGCCTGAACAGCCCCAACTCTTTCAGTCTGTCTACATAGCAGAGGTGCTGCAGCCCTCTGAGCATCCTCGTGGCCCTTCTCTGGACAGGCTCCAGCATGTCCGCATCCCTCTTGTAATTGTGCCTCCAGAACTTGATGCAGTACTCCAGGTGGGGTCCCATCAGGGTGGAGTAGAGGGGGAGAATCACCTCCCTGGCCCTGCTGGCCACACTTGTCCTGCTGCAGCCCAGGCTCTGCTTGGCTCTCTGGGCTGCAAGTGCATAGCAGCATAGCTGCAGCATTACAGACTTCACCCTTACAGAGTGGAGGAAATTTACTCAGGATGGTTAGCACACTGCCCACCTGTACTGCAATAGGCAACTAATCTGGCTTAGGGCTGCTGACATCTGCTGCAATTGCCTCTCTGTATGATCTCCAGAGAAGTCTTAAAAAAAAAACAAAGGGCCTAAGGGACATATCTGAGAAGAATGAGGACTTGTAAGTGGCATGAGTGGGAATGATAAAAGGCTAATTTGTAATGTATGCTCCAAATGCTCCATTTGATCTACCTTCTTAAGTTATTCAGCAGACTTAACAGAACTTTTACATTTGCAGTTTGCTTTTCAGGTGTGTAAATTCTGCTTGGAACAAAGTTTGTGGCATTAAAGCTTTACTAAGTAATCCCTTGAGGATAAGTTTGAAAAGGAGCATCTGTAAGGAAACAGGTTGGAGACTTTTAGTCTGAGCTAAAAATACATACTCGCTGTGTAGCCTGGCATACAATGCTAACTTCCAGGTGCTGGAAGAGGAAAATAAAATCTCAAGGACAACTTTATTTATGGGCTGAGACTTGTATTCAGAAAAACATGATAGAACAGTTTTAAGCTTTGGGGAATTGTCTACCTTTGAATTGCTAAGTAGGAAATCTTACAAGGATATAGAAAAGCCTGCAGTAGCAGAAAGATGATGTAGACTAGACACCTCAGTAAAAAAGACCTGATATTGGTTAAATTCTTCAAAAATATTTTTCTTTTAAACACTGAGAATACTAATACATGTTAAATGATCCATTACAAGAGGGCAGCTTCTAATAGAATGAATAATCTATCTTATAGTTAGCATTGTAGAATCATAGAATCAGTCAGCGTTGGAAAGGATCACAAAGATCGTCTAGTTCCAACCCTCCTGCCATGCCCAGGGACACCCTACCCTAGAGTTACTTTCACTATATTCTCCAAGTCTGAACATTTCTCACTCTAAATTTCCTTTAACCTTTTCTGCCCTTCTTGAGACTACATTTTTTAAAAGAGGCAGGAAAGAAAGCAATCAGATGAGTTTTTAAAATCTGTTTTAAAAATCCAGATGTTCATCTCAAAATTACATACATTAGTCCCTACAAAGCAATATGATTTGTTTACAAATAAATTAATAATGCGTTGCAGGAAGTTGTTAATAACTAAGTTATTAACAAATATTGCCTATTTCCCTTAGGCCAACAATTTTAAGACAAACAAAGCAAGGTACAAGAAGCAGAGACAAGGAATGGCAATAACCTACAGCATCATGATTTTAACAGTCACCTGTAACTCTCCTTTCCTCCCTTGCTTCTAAATACTGTGTTTGATTCTAATTTGCTATTTAAAGGCATTCCAGAAAAGAAAGAAAAGTTTAATTTTTTTAAGATTGGAACAAATAAGAATCTGTGGGCTACGATAAAGTGGCAGGGATAAAAGGCAGAGATCTGCATAATAACTGCTAATATCAATGCTGAGATCGCATCTGGGTGGTAAAAATAATTTGGGGACATCGATGTGAACAATACTTTTTATACACAGGTTTAGATACCTGAATTATTGAATTATTAAAGTATTAAAGGTGACGTGCAAACACAAGAGTGAAATTTTCCAACAAAACCAAAGCCATGCACTACACAACTATAAAACACATCTTTCAGGTGAAGGGAACATCTACTTCTAAAACTACTCTTACCCTCTTTAAAAAGTAAATAAAAACACAAGAGATAAGTCTGTAAGAAATTCCTGAAAGGAAATTCTTAGATATTCTTTCACTGATGGCCAGGCAAAAATCACTCTGCATACTCCTAACTGCCCAAAAAGGGGTAAAAAAAAAAAAAGTAATTCCTAGGTTCCAAAGGATTTATTAAAGATCCAAGACAAAGAACACACATCTCACTCATATTTTCTCATATTTTTCTTCTGGAAATGAAAGAAGGAAATATTCAAAACCCTGAAATCCACCAATGCTGCTCTGTGTGTTGGTACGAACACATTGTAAGGCTTAAAATCTCCTGTGAATTCACTTCAGGGAAATAAATTGTGGTTTATGCTTGCATCTAGGCATGTATTCGATCTGAATTTGTGTGAAATTCTCTTTTCTCAAAGCGAACATTTAAATATAGCAGATGTTCACTTTGTTTGCCTTTAGAGTGCTGAGTAAAAGCACTGCAGTTGTTCCAAAATATATAGCCATAATATTTTCTCTTTTTCCTTGGCAGCCAGCAGATTAACTTCAAACTCAGAAAGCAGTGCTACAGCAGCAGTGAAGGTTTGATCTCATATTATATCTGATGTGATGTAAATGCAGTTCTCTGCAACAGCTGTCTCATCTTGTGCTACTGTTCTATCCCCTGTGCTAGCTCTCAGTCTAAGCATCTCCCACCACTCCACTGGATTTAACTAGGTGGGAACATAAGAAATGCTCTTTTGGTCCAGCCAGCGGTTTATGTTATCCTTAAAATCTGTCACTGACAACTGGAGTAGCAGATGCTACAGAGGGAGAATAATCTCTGCTCAGGATGAATTTTGACAAAAAAATGTTAACAACAGAGCACAGGCTCCAGGATGATGCCAGTTGTTGCTTTTAAAAATGACTGGGTTTACAATATGTGTTAGAAAACACAATTATTTTAACATTCTCTCAAAACAGACATGTTCTCTCAATCCTTAGCATGAATAAGGAGAAGATATCTGTCCTGTTTACTCCACTGCTTTACATCATCTCTTTGCTTTTCAGTAACAAGTCCCTGTTGCTGTGACCTTTCCTGTTCAAGACACTTGGATAGGCATGGACTATTCTAATGCCATTCAGCTTCTCTAATTTGAAAAAAGCAATTGCAGATGTGGCTGTTGTTTACCTCCTGAGCACAGTCCCTTGTTTTCCAGCACCTTGGTAAGCATCTTGTTAGCATGCACAGCTTGTCTTTTTAAAATCCATTGTATTCACTAATGCATTGATTTCTTTCATTCTCTCAGTAGCATCAATATAGGATGTATGTGTGGATTTAACAGTCATGAACCTGCCTTGCTGTTAAGACCTAGGAACTGAGAGGTGTAGTCACAAGATATGCTGTATAGCATAATAATTATTTAGCAAAGAAGGTCTTTCCAGACTAAGGTCAGTATTCAGATATCTACTATAGTAACTGAAAAAAAAAGTAAGAAATAAAATGAATTATCACAGCATCTCACTGGCATGGTAAATGCCACATGTTTATTCTTCAACATTCTTCCCCTAAATACTTTCTTCCCTGTGTTGTTTTTTCTTTATGTGCTGCTACTTGAGATTGTCCTTAGGCCAACTAGAAAATGTCAAAAATGGTTATGGTTAGGACACTATTATGAGATCACAAAGAACCACTTATGGCTTTTATTACTATTTTTTTTATACTTTCCTTGTATTCTTGACAGCTATACAGTTGCATTCCCTATCTCAGTGACAACTTCCCCACTCCAAAACTGAATCATACTATAGACTCTGGAAGAAATTCTTTACTTTATTTGATCCCATCATAACATGATCAAAGATTTTTTTTTTGCTACTGCAGGTGTGGTCATCCACACAGACTGTCAGTTTTCATTCACGTGACTCCAGGTTTGCTACACGTTGTGCTCTTTAGAGCTTTTCCTGCCATCACTCAAACCATAGGGCTGTGCAGAAATGTTCTGTATCAGTGGAGTTTGGTGGGGTGGACTGCTTTCAAGTGCTTTGTAATGGGCAAATAAGTATTGGCATTAACAGCCATGACATCATTGACAGAGTCACAGAGATAAGGAATTTGTTTCTGCAAGCACTTTCAACCATCAAACCAGAGAGATGGTTTATTACATTGAGTTCTACACCTATTGCTTGCTCCATTTCTTAGACATTCGTAGAACTCTGGCAGCTCACAGATAGTTCAGCTGTTACAAGTCAGCTACTGTGTACCACAGTAATAAATTGTCAGCCTTCAGAGCTATAAGAGATAACTGCACTTGCACCTTTTGCAAGCCATCTTGCACCAGGATGATTACAGAGCTTGGAAGTCATGAAGTCATTAACCCATTAATTTTGCAGTTATTGGTAGCATATGCAAATATACACATACTTTTGCACTGGAAAATGGGATGCTAATCTAAGTGAGTGAAGGTTGAGAAGGTTGTTCTTAAGAAGGCTAAGAGACATCCAGGAAATATTCTTTGATGTGGCTCACCTGAGATTCTGAATGACTGAATTGTCATAGCTACTTCTGCTGCAAATAAATGACAGGGCATCTCTGACTTGGACTGCTAGAACAGCCTGAGAGAGACTTTAAAGAATATGTGCATGTTACATTGCATTCTAATCTCGTGGGGAGCTGAGGGGAAATTAAATATAGTAAAATAAAATGAAATCTTGCAATGACTTGTCAGCATGTTCAGGATTACAAATTGATGCCTGCTCTATACCTTTTCACAGGCCTCAGGTTTCCACTGAAAATCCACTACTTCATAGTTGGAATATGTCTAAAACTACTGCATTTGATTAATGCTTTAATATTTTCTATAACACTTTGACATTTACTTCATGTACTCTTTAGCCTTTTGTTTCCAAGGCACTTTGCAAATATTTTCCTATGGTGAATTTTAAAATGGGGTATGCCAAATGTCACAGTGAGACAGAAGGAAGAGGAAACAGACTGACTGCTACAAGGACTGGGGTTAGTGAGGTAAACTATTCAACTCTTACTATTGTGGCAAGTTTTCAGCTGGGCCCTTTACAGTCACCATTTTCACCATGCAAATTCTTACTATTGTGGCAAGTTCTCAGCTGGGCCCTTTACAGTCACCATTCTCACCATGCAGGAATCACATTCAGATATCCTGACTCAACTCAAAACCACTTAAGACAATCACATCAAGATACACCTGACAAAATCACCCAACTGTAATTGTAAGCATGCAAAATGACTATTTGCAATTAAGACAAATTTAAGTTAAAAAAAAATAAATTACCAATTGTAGTGTCTCCTGCCAGTTTAATAGAATCATAGAATCAGTCAGGCAAGGGACCACAGGGATCATCTAGTTCCAACCCCCTGCCATGCCCAGGGACATCCTACCCTAGATCAGGCTGCCCCACAGCATCATCCAGCCTTGCCTTAAACACCTCCAGGGATGTGGCCTCAACCACCTCCTTATATATTATACACGACAAAAGTCTACAGCCACCTTATTCTCTTACATAAACTAAAAAGGTGGATATATAGTCTTATTCTAGGAAACATATAATCATAGAATGCCAGAGCCTCATCCAGCCTTGCCTTAAACACCTCCAGGGAAGTGGCCCCAACCACCTCCCTGGGCAACCCATTCCAGGGCTTCACCACTCTCATGCTCAACAACTTCCTCCTCACCTCCAGTCTGAATTTCCCCACCTCCAACTTTGCTCCATTCCCCCTAGTCCTGTCACTACCTGAGAGCCTAAGAAGTCCCTCCCCAGCTTTTCCATAGGCTGCCTTCAGATACTGGAAGGCCACAATAAAGTAAGCATGCTCAGTCCTAGGAAGGCAAGAGTGTAAGGCTGAGTGCTTATTTCAAGTTCCTCAATTATTAATCCTTTGGAATTCAGATAGCCTTTTACTCTCTTCCTGAGAGAAGCTCTTGACTTTTAACAGGTTTTCCTATCAAAAGCCTTGCTGGTCTCCAAGTCAACAGTGAAGTGGTGGCCTATGACAAAGATTTGGGCAGCTCCTCAATAAGCAGGGAATCACAATTTGATGGTTCTTTTTCTTTTAAAAGCATTTCAGACTCTCACTATTGACCTGTCATGAGGCCCTAGCTGAGATCACAGCATAGTGTCTCGGTTCAGTACACCCCTGATGACATCAATCAAAAGCCTGAAAATAGTATTATTGAAATATTTCATCACCAGAACTTTTTGAATCCTTTCACAGTCCCTGAATGGATAAAGTCATTGCAATGCAGAGCCACTGACACCAAATGAATAAAGTGGTCCTGTGTAGGCAAAGTCCCACATAAAACTATGCAGTGGCTCCTAGTCAGCTGAATTTTGAGACAGAACACGGAAGACAAATTAGGCAAAGCACACTTCAATTCCAAATGAAAAGATAATTTAACACTGTAACAGTTGAAAGAACATAAAAATAGAGCAAGTGCTAGAACAGATTAAGTCTTTAACATTCTCATTAAACTCAGTGAAAAAATAACCTGGCTAAAGTGTAGAAAATCAGGCCCATAATCACGATGGCAGAGAAGAGATGAAAGTTCAGATTTTGTGCTACCATGTAAACTCCCATGAAGCATAAAGGCTTTAATGCCTCCATCAGAGATGTCTTTGGGCAGCACAGGACTCTTGTGTGGCAAAACACTGCCATTTTTCCATCCCTGGGGATGTTAAAGAATAAAGGGCAAGAAGAGACCACTACGTTGTAATGTCTATTCCTTGGCATAGCTAAGAATGGGCACCGAGCTGCTTTTGTTCTCCTTCCCAACTTCTGTTCTAGCACAGAAATAGAACATCACAAACCTTGGCTGGCAAAGGATGAAACTGCTTGTGTGGTTTTTCTGTAGTTTTTTTGTGCAGTCTACTCTGCAAGTTAATTTAGTTGTAGACAGAGTCCTTCTTAGCACACACCTCATCACAACAAGGTCTCAGCCTGTCCTTCAAGTGTAAAAAGGAGCTACCTTCAAATGACACCTTGACCATAAATCTTTTTTTCTTCCTGAACAGTTTCTGAGATAAAGGATTCTCCTGCTTCTGATCTGAGCAGCAGTCATTTGTCACCAATTTCACTTACAGAATTAGCTGATTTCAGAGTTATGAAAGTGGCTTGTACAGCGAGTGAGAGCAGTGACTGGATTTAAGTCTGCTGAAGCTGTTCCCACACATTTCCTGTAGTTTTGGAAAAGTTATCAAAACCTGCAATTAAACAAACTATGACACTAAGGAA
>VWZI01006838.1:318-10686 GCA_013396835.1 Psilopogon haemacephalus
AGTGGGAAACAGCCTGTTATTTTGGCTTCTTAAAGTTTGAGAAAGCTACACCTCTCTAAACGTTCTTTGCATCACTACTATTTGTGTAACTCAAGTCACAAAGGAATTAATAATTCATAAGCAATTAAGTTAAAATTAATTCTCCCATGTCTAATTTTCTTCTTTTAAAAAAAATACATAATACATAGTGGAAATGGAAATGGCCCAAGCTGGTTTACACTAGTTAAATGTATTCGTGTTTTCCATAGCACACCCTTTCTCTTTGTATGAAAATTGTTAAGTCTTATTAATATAATTATTTAATAAGATCAGTAAAAATTAAACTCTGCCATTAAAAAACCCAGAAGCATGTTTCCTTTTGTTTACAGGTAATTAGGTAATTTTGAAACATTACACAGAGAAAGAAATTAATTGGAGAGGGGAACAGACAGAATAGAGGGAAACTGATTGGTACTGCATGAGAAGCAATTAGAAGGCATATTGTGTTTCTTTATATATTTTAGTTAAACAATGCTATGTGAAGTACAGAGAATTTTAAATGTTCAGAATTTTGCAAGACATTATCTTGCTTTCCTGTGAAGTAAACTATTCAGATCTCATTTTTCAAATGAGAAAACAGACAGATAGTAAGATTTTCCCAGAGACATTTCAGCTATGTTTATAAAACACAGTGAACACAGTGTAGGTGAGTCAGTAATACAGCCTAGGCTGGAATGCAGAAACTCATGCTACTGAAGCAAGATACAGTGTAGCATCTGCAATTATCAAAGGAAATAGTTCTCATACGGCACACTTGGTTTCTCTGAAACACCTTTGATATGTGACCGGTGTTGATATGTGATCTTACCACATAGCAAATTAAATATACAAGTAACTGCTGAGGGCCTCATTCGGGTTTCACATAAATCACTGAAATGAGATTTAACACAAGACATGGTTCCTTACCACTGCTTACAAAGCAGGATCCAAATTAAACAAATTAGCCACTCCAATCCATGTTAAGGAATAAACACAGTGAGGACAGAAGAACCAGTTGCAAGTGAAATGCACGTATGCCAGTAGCATTTTTACAAGTACATGAAGGACACAGACAAACAACTGAGTTGAGAAAAATGAGTGGACAAAGAGCACATCTATGCCATTCTGAGTTAAAGGACTAAAATTATTCATTAGTAACTGACTAAGCATTTACATACTCAGCATCAATTCAAATCATACTTAACCATGTACTTAACCACAAGTGCACACCCATGCCGTTTTTTTTTTCATTAAAAAATGCACATATACACTTGGAAGCAATATAGATTTGAATACTTTGGTATTTAAACAGGGTAAATGACCAATCTGGACATGCTCTCTCCATTATAGCATGTTGTAACACTGCAGTTGAGAGGGGAAGAGATTCTCTGCCCTGGAGTGACCGCACAATTGGGTCCCAAATCTTCCCATTTCTCATCTTTCTATCATTTTGCTAAACTGCGCCTGAATAGTCCTTTCATGGATGTGCTTTGCAGGTCAAAGCTCTAGCAAATATTCTCAGTTGCCCATCACTGAAGTTCTTTAAGGGAAATCCTTTTCATTCACTGCAAGCTGCTTTGGGATCTGAGGTAGAAGAACAGGTGCTTCACCTATCAAGAATGTAGACCGTATTTGATTTACACACTGAGTAATTATACTGATTCTGGTGTGTAATGTAGCAGTTCTTGAGTGGTTAAAGATAACTCCTGAAGCTGGAATCATCACACTGGTTTTTGTGTTGTGGGGTGTTTTTTTTTGTTGTTGTTGGGTTTTTTTTGGTTGGGCTTTTTTTTTTTTTTTTTCCTTTGGGGATAGGAATTAATCACAAGAAAACAGAAAAAAATACTGCAGCATTTAAACCTGGCAGAAATATATAAACACAATCATGCACTTATTAAGTTGCTCTGTCAATTGAATATCTATAGGCAACCAGAATTAAAAGCTGGTATCAACATGTCTGGACACCACTAGATGCCAAAATTTCCACTGAACACATGTACTTAAAGTGTGAGAGGGTGATAATCTATGTGAAAGCACTCTGTTATAAAGCATTTGATAAATTGTATGTATTATTTCACATCTGTACAGAACACCCAGATGTAGATGAAGATGAAACTAATGACATAAACTCATTAAGTTGTCAGGGAAAGTCTGTGATAGTAACAGAGCAGAATACAAAGCCATGGGAGTGCCCAAATTATATGAAATACATCAGTGTGCAGAACATAACCATATGTTTTAAATATTGTCAGGTTATATCATTGTTGCAATCTCAGCTTAATGAATAACAAACAAATGGAACAAAAAAATCTTAAGAAATAAAATGGGCATGCCTCATATCTTCATATTGCATGTCATGCAACGTCTTTCATCTAACATTTTGCTATTTACCGTTATTAACATGTTTGTTGCTGGATCATTCTCAGTCAAGAGAGTAAATGTCAGCTTTTCCCTGACAGACCTTTACATACCTGCTATGATATACCAGTCACTGATTTAAAGGAACACAGGAACAGTCACATTGTCTTGAAAATTCATTATTAGTATTTTCACCTCTGTACCCCAGTTCAATATTAACTACAGTATTTTTTTCAATAATAACTTTGTTGTTACAGAATTAGAAATGTCATTTTCAAAATTAGGCAAATAGTACCAAGTTAGAAATCCACTTTCAGCCACACTGTAGGTTTGCAGGTTTGATTTTTAAAAAGGAATTTTTTCCACCAATAATAACTATCAACCTAGCAGTTCCTGCAAGAAAAGATTTGAATCACAAGCACCTAATTTTTAAGATAACACTAGCTAGCTCCCTAACCTAGAAATCAGATTTTAGAATTCTGATAAGATATTTTAATTTAGGCATGACCATCTCCTTTAAGGCAACCATGAAAGTGCTTTCTTTATGTAACACCTTCAGTGCTTGACAGACTGCTCATCTACCTCCTGACATTGTAGTTCCCAAGAGAGACTACATTCAAATGAATTGTTGTCTGAGGATTCTTACCATCCTTACCATTGCTGTATTTCCTAGGTGTACCTGGTGGAAGTCTATCTGCATTAGAGAAGTTAATTAGTCAACTGAGAGCTGGAATCTCACCAGGCTAATTTTTGCTGTCAGGGATAATGATAGATTTTTCAAGCCTTAAACCAACAATTGGTGCAAAAGATCAACTCACTAATGATTGTCAATTAGTCCTGTGACTGTTGACTTCATTTTTCTGCCTTTGAAAAACATGTCATACTCATTCAACAACAGCCCACACCACCTGTATTTTGCAGCTGTGGAAATACAGATATTCTAAATAAATCCCCAGAGACACCACAGCTAAATGTTTTTGGTAAATAGTAAATGTCTTGTTGTTGTAATGTTATTAACTCTGCTCATTTGTCTAGAAAAAAACAGCACAGCATTCATAACTGCAGAATAATCTAAACATTTCTGACAGTAAGTTAAATCATTCACTGTAATAGCTTATAGCTATTTTCAGATAAGATCTAAAAAAATACCTCAGGAAAATCAAGGGTACCTCTTAGAACAATTACGTGTTGGAAGTCATCTCAAATCAACATGAGGATACCAAACTTCACAGTATGTATATTCACATACGTACATCTATAATTGTAGCAGAAGCATTGAAGAGGGTCTGTAAAGGAGAGCAACACTTTCCAGAAAGCAAGAAAATAAAATCAGCTAGAAGAAATTTACCTTCATCCTAATTCAATGCAGTCTTTAGTTCAGCAATTTTTTATTTTTTTTTTCACAGGGAAGAGCATCATTCAATGGAGCAGTTCTAAGCATCAGATAACAATATGACCTCAGCAACTACAGCCCAGGAAGAAACAGGAACTTCTGAAAGTTCATCCTGAGTAAATATAAACTTCCACTCCTACAACAAATTCTTAAAACAATACATTTCCATTGCACTAATTTGAGGTGGGCCTCAAACTCAGTTGTTTGCTAGAGAGAAGGAGTAGCCTTTACTCTTCTCTTGCCACTGACACTTTACCAGCCACCTTTAACAAGTTTCTTAGCCTTATATGTGTAGTACAGATGTTTCACATGAAAAAGAGTATGCTCTCATCCATCTCTCTCTCCAGCTCTGACTGATAGATACAGAAGGTCACACAATGTCCTAAATGGCTTTTATGGCTATGACTACTGTACTTTAACCTTTGTTTACTTGGGAAAGTAACAGAAAACCCAAGCATGAAGACACAGCATGAGGCTGACAGATCCATTTTCCAGATCTTACAGCTAGGAATAACAACTTCCCTGTAACAAGACCAGCCAATCAAAGCCCTAGTGAACACATGCCTCCACATGTGCAGAGCATGAAGCTCTGAAGATTATTACTATTACATATTGCAACAATCCTTTTAGGAAATTTTAGAAAGACTACTATGCAGGTTCTACAGAGTTCCTGGATGGTGAATAGCAATATATGTAGAGATCCATTGTGTCTTCCTGAACTACCCAGAGAATATTACTTTTCTAGAGAAAATTATTTTTGGATACTGAAAAGGAATCTCTTTGTAACAGTACTTTGTTTATCATTAAAGACCAACTAATTGATATACATAGAAAAGAGTAGTAGGACTTAGTTTCAATAAGAGAAGTTTTCTAATTACTCAAGCATTAGGAATTTATTAAAAATAAAATAAAAATTAATTATAACAGCCAGTAACAATGTCATTTGGAAGTCAAAAGAAAATAGTACTTTTAGCTAATTAAAAAAAAAAATTAAATGCAAGATTTATCATGAAATTTCCTCCAAGACACTTAAAAAGTCACTACCTCAGCAATATTGTGCTATAAAAAAGCCTTGCTTATGCTATTCTACCAGTCCGTGTTCATTCTAAGAGGCTCCTCGAAAGGCTACTACTTCACACTGTCCACCCTACACCACACAGTGCTCTTCCTCAATACTTCTCTCTTCTCCTGGCCTTATGCCTTCATCTGTTCCCTTTCAACTAGTGGTCTTCAACAACCTGTTGTTCTCTGTATTTCAAGCTGCTAGCTCCAGAGCTTGCAAGTCCTAAAGATTTCATGAATGGAAGTTAGGGACTGTTCTGATGTCATTCTGAGTAAAACACAAAATTTAGAATTAAAAACGGGGGGAAAGGTAATCATTTCAACACAACTAACCTGGCATGAGAAAACTGAATCTGAAAAGCTGAATTCTGTGGACACTGCATGCAATGTATAACTGGATCTAGGCAATCTTAAGTAAAATCATAATGCTTGGTTCCACTTTTCCTAAAAGCAACCAGGTAATGGCTATCCATTCAGTTCAGCAACCTTGATAAGCAAGATTTACAAGGATATATCATTTTCAGATTATAAACTTTGGAGCCTTTGTACTTGATCAGCAGTTCCTGAGCCTCACCAAACCACAAACATCTCATGAGAAAGGATTAGGCTTATTTACTTATTTAATCACAACAGATGAATGGATGGTGCAATTTCCTGATTCTGGCAGCTGGCACAGAGGAAACTACCAAAAACCATCACAATGCTGGCACAGAGCAAACTACCAAAAAACATGACTATTCTAATAAAAATGTCAAGAACTGATACTGCCCCCTCTTTACAAAAAACCTTTAAGGGCAAATTTTCCAAACACGTGGGAAAGACACACTGCTCAGTCAGAATGGGAGTTGTCACTGTTTACCAATTCCAAAAGAAAAAATAAAAAATCCCTGCCCAACTGCATTACTGGATGAAATGCCACAAGAAAACATGATGGTAAAATCATAAAATGGTGGGAATCTTCTATATGGTACTGAATTCTATCTGCCAGCATTCCCATGTTGGTTTGTCTCACTAACCTTTCTTTTTCTTTCAAAAAGCACACTCCTGGGAACAGAAATTGCACTTTGGTTTATGTCCACATGAAAAAAAAAAAAAAATCCATCTTTATCATGGACTTCCATCATAACTGGAACCCTAATTAAGTAACTTTTATCTGATTTGTGTTGTTAAAAGCAGGAAAGCACAATTACCTGACCAATAGACATAACAGTACCAGCGTCATTCTCCTATTTGTAGGTTCCAGAAAACCATATGTATGCCTNNGATTCAAATGAGAACTGGAGCTAGGCTAGACAGCACATCATATGGAGAGAGGGAAAAGAAAACTTCACATCACTGGAATTCTGTCTCAGTGGGGACTGAGAGCTTGGATGTTCTTAGGCTATTGCTATGCTGAGTGCTAAGCTAAGATGGCTCTTAAATATTTTATCAGCCAAGACTAAAACCCAAGAAATGCATGGAAAACAAGGGTTGAATGATCTCTGTTATGAGTTTCACGTTGTGCAAATACACAAGTAGATTTTCTTTCCTTTCTTTTTGCCTCCTGCTTCTTCTATTTATGTTTCTCTCAAATACCTCCCCCAAAGCAGCTACTCTGAGGGTTTTCTTTTCCACAGCAGCAGCTGTGGTACAGTGCACTTTATAAGGGCTGACAGTTAACCGAAGTAAACATAAGGACACAGCAGCATTAGGGATGTCAGTCTGCAAATAGAATTCGTTGTAATTCTCTGCGTGAGGTCTGGGAGCAGCCGATGGCTGAATTAAGAGCAGTGCTTTTGCAGATTTTATGAGGCTGATGCGTGTGACTATCCTCCCTCCGTCACACTAGAGACTTGGATGATGGAAAATCATGTGATTATCTGTGCATGCACAGCAAAACATCTCTCTCTTTTCAGGTCCTTGCTTTTCCTTTCTCCTGTCAGCTTTTTTCAGTGACTCCCGTTAACACCCATCACACTGATTTACTTGTAGTGGAACGGCACAATAACTAAGGAATGTTCCTTTCTCACCTCCCAGCTCCCTTCCCCTTTCCTTCCCCTCCGCACACGAGAAAGCCTCGCTTAAAATCCTTTTGCTGCTGTAAACAGTAACTTCCAGCCACGAATTTATCTGTGCTTTCCACTCTATGGTTTGTGCCGTCATCTGCTAATAACAGAGTTTTTACCACCATCTGCAGCACTGAGCTCTTGCTGTGGTTCATCCCTGCCATTTCAAAGAATTTGACAAATAAATCACATCTGATCAGTGGCTCAAACATGAAATACCTGGGCACCGCATTCTGGCTTGGTCTTTGTTTCAGAGTTTAAATGACAGATGAGTTTCTCCTCACACGTACCTGCCTGTGAGCAAACAGCTAAAGCTCTGGTTCCGTTTTAAAAGCATTACAAGGAGAGGATCGGGAGCCGAGGTTACACCAAAACCAGACCGTTTTGGCTCTGACACAGCGATGCCTGATAAAAGAAACAGCAGAGGCTGGACTGTGTCTGGAAAGGGTCCATCTTTGTTTCATAATGTGGAGCCATTTCGTTAAAAGTTGATCGGTTTACGTAAGTAAACGGAGACACGGCAGGGTGCAGTGCTTGCGCCCTGTTTTCATTTATCAGAAGTCCCTGGCTGGAAAATGTCTGCAGACGGGGCCATGTTATATACTTCATCTGAAATCAGAAGGTATTGATTTTTCCTAGCGATGTTCTTCTCCCCCCGTTTCCTGCATCTTGCGCGGTGGCAGAGCAGCTGCAGCCCACGGAACTGTGGGAACGGCTTTCACATCTGAGCCCATTAGTCACCAGATGTCACCTTCTGCTGCCAGCGCCTCAAACAGCCCAGCAGACAATGTCCCATGCATGCTGAACATCTGAACGCAGACTCGTTCAATAATGTGGACAGCTCAATGGTTGCAATGACATCCCCGGCACCTGACCCCAAAGCCATGTGCGCAGTGACACCTACAGCCGACACAAGAACGCCGGCACACGGCCCCGGCCAGGGCGCCGCTTCGGGGTCGGGGGGGAAGGGATAGTGGGGGCTATTCTCGCTCCTTCTCTCCTATTTTCTTCTTTGTTTTAAGGAAACACCTCTTCTGAAGATGTAATTGATTTTATTCACCGGAGGAAATAACAGCTTCTCTATCGATTTCTACATTTGCTGAATTTATTTTGTTTTCTCCTCTGTGTGATACCATAAGGCGTTATGAAAAAGGTGGTGTAGATCAAATATAATTATTTTTTTTCCCCTAGAAAGACTATTAAAAAAAAAAAACAAACCCTACCATATTTTTAACATTTCCGCTCAAGGAAAGAAATGATTAAGGATCCACAGGCATTATCTGGTGCTCGTTAGCAAGTTGTTTATGGGGCTGCAGAACACCGGGTGGAAGCGACTGCCGCACAGCCCGCTGCCACCTCCTGCTCCACAGCAACCCTTTCTTTTACAGGCTCACCAAGCTCCCACATCATTTCACTACGTAAGGCCAAGCACTTATTAGAATAAGATTTTCAGTGGTATTCTAAATAGTAAATAAAATATCATGGAGAAGCATTTATGAAAACCAATATTGTTTAAAAAAAAAAAATTAAAAAATTCCAACTTTAATAAAGCTCTGCCAAGTCCTGTGGGGGAGTGCTTACACAGGGTTATGTGAACTTGTTATCCTCTGCCGTCAAAAACGATCTGAAAATTTACTCACAGTGCAACAGACAGTAGTGTCACCATATTTCAGTAATTGATAGTTATTTCTAAGGTGATACCAACAACAAAAAAAATCAAAACTGGTTTAATTTCAAATTTCAGGCTTTTACAATTACACCCTGTAAAAACTGCATTGTAATAGCAGCTAATACTCATACTTCATATAAAATTTAGAAGACAGTTATGACAATTACAGTTTTCAAGTGAATTTTTAAAAATTAGGAACATAACATAACTGGAACACTATAGAAATATTTTCAAAAATATCAGCACAAGACATTTCAAATTCCTTAGAATGTATTTTCTGTGAATATTCAGTAAATAACATCCTCTGGTCTTCTTTTTTTACATTTTGGGGTTGTGGTGGTGGTAGTGTTTTCAATATGATAAAAAATGTGCTTGTTTAGTTATGATAACACAGAAAATAAAAGGATATTTTGCCACTGTATGCAATGAGCTAGGACTCCACTCTGAGTCTTTCAATAAAATATATGGAGTTAAGCTAAAATTTATTCTGCAATAAAGTAAAGCAGAGTACTTTAAAACATTAAAGCTATTGTAAGTAATACCTCTTAGTAATGTCATTTTTGGGAGATGCTGATTTTTGAGAATGCACTTCTTGTATTTTGACTATATATGTATATATATATACACACCATGTATACATAAAATAAATAAAGACACTTTACTTTTGTCTGATGTTTTACTGTAAGGTCTATGTAACAGCTTTTAGATTTAGGCTTTCTGTGAGCTCACTGCTGTGTACATTGCTGCAGGTAAGATCAGATACCTTCTCTCACTGAGGCACAAAAGACGAAAGTTCCCTATTCAGATGCTCACACTTTTGAAATGGTTCTTATTAAAACCTTGTGCTTGATACAGTTTCCTTGGCCAGGACAATTTCCTTTAGTTTATACACTTCATAATCTTCACATAGCAGGGAGTTTAATTACAGAACTCCATTTTATCAAGGAACCTTAACATCTGATTCATCACAGAAACAGAGTACTGTATTTAAGTTTATACATGACATACACTAACATGGAGGGGACAGTATTCAGTCTATGCAGTTCAGGACGTTATCAGTGCTTGTTTCCAGTGCATGTTATCCATATGAGAGCAACACTGTGGCATCATTTTTGTCTGCTCAGCCTTACATTTTATAAAATGTAAACACTGATGGCAATGAGCCATTACACCATAGCATTCCACTCAAAAGGAGAAATCCGTACAGTATGTCAGAAAAATTAGTCTTTTATGGTCTCCAGCAAAACACCTAATGCTATGGGAATCTTTCTACAGTTTAGTTTAGCATTCCCAAAATCCCCCAAAATTCAAGATTTGTTCATAAAAGCAATCATTAGCACAAGTGTTTATGGTGCAGGACATGCACAAACCCAGCATATTTGATACTGTGTTGAATTCAAACAGTATTAAATTCAAACATGGTACCCAAAGTTCTTAGAAAATACTTTCAAATAATTAAGAACTACCATTTCTAAGGCTTGGGAATCTTGAAGTGCTCCAAGTAAAAATCCATTATACTTCTATTATCCACATGCTTCAGGACTTAATAAACCAGGCATTTCAAATCACAGCATGCTGAAATTTGGCATTTTCATTTTGTGTTTACACAGTACTGAACAGTGGGCAATATAAGAAAGAAAAAGAGAAAAATCTATCAGAAAGGTCATTTTCAATATTAAGAATTTGTATTGTTGATGTTGCTGGTCAAAAGGTGCCCCAAAACCATGTAAAATTGATTTTGTTTTTAAGCACTAATGATCAAAGTCTAGGGCACTGGCTCTGAATTAATGATTGGTAGGGTGGAGCTGATTCTATTAACCTCA
>VWZI01006838.1:10696-45847 GCA_013396835.1 Psilopogon haemacephalus
AGCTGATTCTATTAACCTCAGATGCTCATTAATCCCTAGGACTACCTTCTATTAAGGTCATTAGTGTTATTAAAAGGTAAATATTTATCATACTATTGGGGGGTTGTGGCTTACAGAATACTTTCAGCAGAAATGCTTTTATTTCAGTTGTCTACGTGCACTTATCTGGGTCTCAGTTACAATGTATACAACTTGAAAAAACTCACAGCCAAAGTACCACCACATTTTCATACTTCATTGTGATTCAAGCTAATTTTAGTAGATTTGTTTCCAATATAACTAAATGTAGACAAAATGTGCACTTAGGGTCAGTACTTTTTTTTTTTTTTTTGCTTGTACTAACACACACAGGAAGCAGAGATGCCAAAGTCTCATTCGAAGCCATTCTCAGCTGAAAGGTAGCACTTAAATCCCTTCCAGCTGAGACCGGAGCCCGCGCACAAGTTTTATTTCTTTGATGTTTATTTCAAGGAGGAGGCAGACAGTGGTTTCGGCCTATAATGAGCACCTTTCACTCCCACCTCTCAAGAACTGAGGTGAGCACTCATGTAGTGGGAGCTGCAAGTCTCATTTGAAAAGAAGCAACTAGATAGCGGTCAGAAGATTTGTGAACTGCTCAGCTGTACTGTATGACTGCTCATGTGTCTAGTGTGGCTTCATGCTAATATCAGAAGGGTCTGATGACAGAGGATGAGGGCGTTTGCAGCCTCACTGGTTCACAAAAGTTCAAAGCCAAACTAACAGTGAGCCTCCGAAAAAAACTGTATAGCTCTTTGTTACTTTGGAAATCCACCCTACCCTAAACACTTATGCAGCCTTCATTACTACACTGAACAGAATGGGCTTTATATCAGATAAAGTAACACAATCAATGTTTAAAATTGAACCACAAACTAGTTTTAATTAGTGATATCATACAAATTAACTTAATAGGGGGGTTGCAGCTTTCTTCTTAGTTCTCATGAACCAAAGTTTTGGTGGTTTAGCAGTTATCTGCCCCCTCACCCTTTGAAATAACCCAGGCTAGGACTCAGAACAGCTGGAAGTTGTTAAATGAAGCTTTATAGTTACAGCAATGCACAATATACAAGCAGATATTTACAATGTATAACAGATATTTACAGGTATATACAGTGAAAAGGTAATACAGAAACACCACAGCCCTCCCAGAGATCAAAATTCCTAAGAGGTGTTTCTAACCACCCCTACCACCTTTCCCCCCTTCCCCAGTCTTATCTCACCATCTGTTGATGCGCAGATAGGCAAAGGGAGATCCGCCGGAGGGTTAGCAGTAGGAAAAGAAGTTAGTGGAATTATTGAGAATTAGCTACAAAAGGCAGGGGCAAAGGAGCCATGCAAGAGGAGCAGCCACAACCCAGAGAGGCCTGAAGCATTCTCCCGTATCTATATTTGGGTTACAACTCTTAAAACATTTTTTTTTCTTTCTCAGTAAAACTGTGAGTGAAGTGACATCATCTCTTTTCATTTCTCAGCCTATAGCCTAATTTTCTCACTCAAATCCTCCAGTTAGTTCAAACCAGCACAAAAGTATAACTGAATCATCCATTTGCAATAATGTAGCACTGATTTGGATGTAAAGGGACACAGGCTGGCAATGAAATAATTAAGTACTACTTTCGTCCCTAAGACCAATCTGCTCTCCCTGCAGTACACCACAAACCTGTTAAATTTTGCTACATCTCCTACAAAAGTAACATTACAAAAGGCTGGAGAAAAAAGAATGGCAAGGCATAATTACTCCTTTTAGTATGTTATCTGATATATTATTGCAAAATCTAAACAATCTCTTTTTCTCCACCCCACCTTTTGGGGTGGAGATGGCTACTTCTAATTTTCTTATTTATGTTTTGGCTACATTAATGTGTACTATCTCCATCTTCACCATTTTCACTGAAAAATCTGTTCAGTTCAAAGACACATTCTTGCTCTATAACCAGCTTATTTCTGTAACATTGAATCTAGCTATACAGCCATGTCAACAGCTTAATATTGGTATACATGATTGTGTGAAAGCATATAGAAAGTGAGCCTGAAATGGATTTCTCTATTCACCAATTCCAGTCTCATGCTATCAGCAATAGCTTATCACATAAAGTCCTTGGTAATTTCTTACCCCTGATACTCTAATTAAAAGGCTATTCCAGAGTCTGACTCTTTTGATGGCAAGGAACCTTCTTCTAATTTTCAACCTTAAATTTATTCATGACCAGTTTATATCCATTTGTTCCTGTGCCTGTCCTTTAGATTAAGTAGCTCATCTCTGTTTTATCTACCTCCACATTTTTGACATATTCATCAAAATAGCACTCAGATCCCACTCAGCTTCATCTTCCTAACTTAAATGAGCAATCTCTTTTCAGTCTCTTCACATAAAACAGGCTTTTCATTTAACCTCACAGCAGTTCTGTGTACCTGTTTTAGTTTCAGTTCATCTTTCTTGAACACAGGTGAACTAATGTGTAACCCAGGTTTGAGATGAAGTCTGACCATCATGTTGCACTACTGAATTAGCAGTATTCAGTGTCAAGTAGATACATTTGCCAAAATTCAGGACTACATGCTTGTTCCCCTCTCCAGCTATGGTCTGAAGTGACTGTCAAACATGCAAGCCTTTCTCTTCCTCTGCCATTTCCAGCTCAGCCTCAACAACAGAAAATATGATTTCTCTAAACAGAAAAGAGAATAAAGATAATAGATCTGTCCAAAATCTCTCCTAGACCTTCACTGTGTCCTCTTAGAAACCAGTGAGAAAAACCACATTTAAAAAAAAAAACCACAAAACCATATGCAATGTTCATAGTCAAACTGCTGGTGTGTTAGTTGCCTGAGATTCACTATTTCATACATACATAATAGGAAATTAATCTATGTATTCATATTTCCAGTATCAGAATGCAAAGAGCCTAAGGCTTAGAAGTTTTAGCTTTGCAACTAACATAGGTACTTCAATGTCTCCAACAGAAAGGGGAAAAAAATCCAGCAAACTGATCTCTTGGCTTTGCGAACTGAAACATTTTTTCCTGTATTTAACTATCAACTAAGTAATAAAAAGGGCTTTCTCATTTCACTGCCTGCAATAACACAACAGAGTCTTTAATTAGGAGAAATTCATTTTCTGAACGTTTGTTTCAGGCAATATTACAGCTCTGAAAGAGAAGCAAGTTTCATGTGTATCTATTTGCATCACTTCCACAAGATACTTGCCTAGACACAGTTATTAGGTTAGCAGAAGGGTCATGGATTTTGTCAAGCAAAACAGCCCATCAGTGTTAGTGCTCTTCCCAAAGCATCTTTGCTTCTCAAACATCTTGGAATATATTTTTCATCATTTGCAGTCTTCAGCTTGGCTACATGACCTTCAATCAACTAAATCTTCATTTCAGTACTCAGTCTACCTGTGTCACTAATGATAACAATGGGAAAAGAAACAACCAGGAAATTGTCACACTGCTCCCTTTGGAGTCATGTAGGGCACGGACAAGTCAGACAGGGAAGGAAGAGTTTGTTGGGTCGTTTGCTGAATCAAGCACCATAACTGACACACAAAAAGAAACTATTTTACCCTAGCAGAAGAACTATTGTAGGTTTCTTTCATCTTAGAGCAATGAATGAGACAAGCAGCAAATTGTACCCACAACTCTAATTTGTCAGTCACCATTGATTTCCTGTACATCTTGAGCAGCACCACTGTGGCCAGAGTGAGATTGCACAGTAACAACCTGACCTCTTTAGATCAAATAGAAAATTTAGCTGGTGGGCTGCTCTCAAGTTTGCAGCCAAATGAAACTTCTCACTATGTCTCTGCAATTATGTTGCTCATTTCTGGCTTACCCAGACATGTGCTTGTACGCCCAGAGAATGCATGGAAAGAGTGATTTGTTAAAAATACCTGAGGGAAAAAAAAAAACCTTTTCCTTCTATCAGTGATTCACAGATACCTCAACAATAACACCTGTGTGCTATTTATTAGTGGCATAATCGGGAAATAACCGTTAGTGTTTCACAGATGCTGCAGAACATTCAGTCCTGCTTCTTTGTAAACAAATTAAGGATGAGCAAACTAAGAAAAGGAATACAAACATTTATTCTCATAAGGAATAGTAAATGTCTGTCCATGAATGTGGTATCTTTGCTTTGAGAGCTACTTCTGTCCAGAGAGAAGTCAGCAAAAAAGTTACCACCTCTGACAACAGTTCAAGAATAGATTATGCTTTTTTTTTTATATAATAATGCTGTTATCAGACAAAGTAAGTGTGCTAATACAAAGTGCTATCCAGTAAAAAAGCTTTCCAATATCAATTTTGTATTGCTGAATTATTGAAATATTTCTGTTGCTATTCCAAAACTAAATTCAAGAAAATGAGGGAGGAAACAAGTTGAATTAGAAAAAAAAAAAAATCTAACCAAACACACAGTCAGCAACGGACATATTTGTAGTCATCTCCCTTACAAGGAAAACACAATCTTCTACAAAATCCTGTACAAAAATCAGTGAAAAAAAAACACTGTTTCACCGATCTTTAATTTCCTGAAAATGTTTTCCTCCACTCCCACTTTTAGGCTAGAGACAGCACAAGCTACATAGAGTATGAGGTTAAAGACATGCCAGAATGAGAAGCAGATCTGCTACCAGAGTAACTAATTGAAACACAATAGACTGATCTGATGCCACTCCACAACCTTCCACTCCACTGCATTTCATAGAAGTGATATCAACTGACAGGCATTATTGAAGTCTTCATATTATTTTTAAATTCTCTTACAACAGCACATAGAGGCCACAACTAGTTTGTAGGAACCTAACATATATAAGAAAGCTAGCGTCTTTATTAACTGAAATTTTAAACTGACCTAGACAAGCAGAGGTAAGAAAGAAATCTCTCCAAGAGCATAGGAAAGCTTATGGAGTTTTATCGAAAACCTATATTAGACCAAGTGAAATTTTGGAATGAAATGTCTGTCCAGGCAGTGTGAACACAAAGCAATGTGAACAGAGTATCTGACAGACAGTACCTCTGCATATTCAAGTGATTTGGTAAAAGAAAGAAGAAAAAAAAAAAAAAACCCACCCACAAACCACCAAAATAAACAAAGAAAAAAAAAAACACCAAAACAAAAAAAAAGGCAGCTTGGATCAACCTTCTCTTTTTGCTATGATAGTGCCTCTTATCTGTGGACTTTCCACTGCAGTTTCAGCAGATACACCACAAGTATTAAAGTCCAGCAGCTTTCAGATGAAGCTACAATCATAGAATCACAGAATGTCAGATGCTGGAAGGGACCTCGAAAGACCATCCAGTCCAACTCCCCTGATAGAACAGGATCACCTATATCAGATCACACAGGAATGCATCCAGGCAGGTTTTGAATATCTCCAGAGAGGGAGACTCCCCTGGGCAGCCTGTTCCAGTGTTCTGTCACTCTCACAGGGAAAAAAATTCCTCCTCATGTTTAAGTTAAACTTCCCATGCCTCAGCTTCCTCCATTGCCCCTTGTCCTGTCATCAGGCATCACTGAGAAAAGCCTGGCTACATCCTCCTGGCACTCAAACTTTACACATTTATGAACATCGAGGAGGTCATCTCTCAGTCTCCTGTTTTCCAAGCTAAAGAGCCCCAGCTCCCTCAGTCTTTCCTTGTAACAGAGATGTTCAATTCCCCTTCAGCATCTTTGTGGATTTGTACTGTACTCTGTCAAGCAGTTCTATGTACTCTTGAACTGGGGGACCCAGAACTGAACACAATACTCCAGATGTGGCCTCACCAGGGCAGAGTAGAAGAGCAGGAGAACCTCTCTTGACCTATTAGCCATACCCCTTTTAATACACCCCAGAATGGCATTGGCCCTCCTGGCCACGAAAGCACATTTCTAGCTCATGGTCAACCTCCCATCAACTAGGAACCCCAGATCCTTTTCCCCTTCACTGCCTTCCAGCCCCCAACCTATACTGATACCTGGGGTTGTTCTTTCCCAGGTGCAAGACTCTACACTTCCCCTTGTCAAACTTCATTAAATTCTACCCTGTCCAAGTCTGGCTGAATGGCAGCACAGCCTTCTGGTGTGGCAGCCACTCCACCTGGCTTGGTGTCATCAGCAAACTTGCTGACAGTGCACTCTGTGCCCTCATCCAGGTCACTGATGAATATATTGAACAGAACCGGTCCCAGTACAGACCCCTGTGGGACACCACTAGTTACAGGCCTCCAACTAGACTCTGTCCCATTGGCCACAACTCTCTGGCTTCTTTCCTTCAGCCAGTCCTAAATCCACTTCACTGCCTGATCATCCTGACCACATTGCCTCAGTTTAACTGAAAGGATGCTGTGGGAGATAGTGTCAGATGCTTTACTGAAATCAAGACAAACACCTCCACTGCTCTACCATCATCTGTCCACCTGGTTATGTCCTCATAAAAGGCTATCAGGTTGGTCAAACATGACTTCCCCTTGGTAAAACCATGTTGACTGCTCCTAATGACCCCACTGTCCTTGATATGCTTAAGGACAGCATCAATGATAAATTTCTCCGTTACCTTTCTGGCGATGGAGGTGAGGCTGACTGGTCTATAGTTACCTGGGTTCTCCTTCTTACCCTTCTTGAAGATTGGAGTGATGTTTGCCCTCCTTCAGTCCCCAGGCACCTCTCTTGTCTGCCACATCTTACTGAAGGTGGTGGAGAGTGGTCTGGCAATGACCTGTGCCAGGTCCCTTAGCACCTGCAGGTGCATGCCATCAAGACTCATGGATGTCCAGGTTACTCAACTGTTCCTTAACCCAGTCCTCATCAACCAGAGAAGACTCCTTTGTCATGCTTTCCTCTGGTACCTCGGGTGTCAGGGACTCCTGAAGACAGTCTCCAGCAGTATAGACAAGAGACAAAGAAGGCATTTAGTAACTCTACCTTCTTTGTGTCCTCTGTTACCAAGGCACCCACTCATTCAGCAGAGGGCCTACATTGCCTCTAATATTAGCTTTTTCTGCAATGTATTTGGAGAAGCCCTTTTTGTTATCCTTGTCCTTCCTTGCAAGGCTAAGTTCCAGTGAGGCCTTAGCCTTTTTAGTTGTTTCCCTACACCCTCTGACAATAGCCCTGTACTCCTCCCAGGTGGCCAGCACCTCCTTCCACGATCTGTAGACTCTCTTCTTCCACTTAAGTTTGCTTAGCAGTCCCTAACTTAACCATGCAGGTCTCCTGGCTCCCTTTCTCAACATTGCACTTGCTGGGATGCACTGATCTTGAGCTCAGACAAAGAGGTCCTTAAATGTTAACCAACTATCTCTGCCTTCTAATACCCTGTCCCACGAGATTTCACCCAATAGTTGCTTGAAAAGTCCAAAACTGGCCCTCTTGAAATCTAGGGTCGTAGTCCTGCTTGATATCCTGTTCCTACCAGAAAAGGTCTTGAACTCCACCATCTCATGATCACTAAGGCCAAGGCTGCCCTCAACCTTCACTGCTTCAGCTAGACCCTCCTTATTGGTGAGGATAAGATCTAAAACTGCTCCCCTCCTTGTTGGCTTCTCGACCATTTGCATCAAGAAGTTGTCATCAATGCACTAGAGGAACCTCCTGGACTGCGGCTGCCTGAGTAGCCTTTCCAGCAAGTATCTGGAGAGTTAAAATCCTCCACAAGAAACAGGGTATGTGATTGCAAGGCTGCTGTTAGCTGCCTGTAAAAGGTCTCATCAACTTCCTGATCCAGTGGCCTGTAATAGGCACCCACAGCTGTATCACCCATGACAACCTGTCCCTTAATTCATACCCATAAGCTGTCTAATTCGCCCCTCATCCACCCCTGAACAGAACTCAAGACATTCTAGTTGCTCCCTCACATAAAGAGCAACTCTACCACCTCGCTTTGCTGATCTGTCTTTCCTAAAAAGGACATAGTCATCCATGACTACTTTCCAGTCATGTCAGCTGTCCCACCATGTCTTTGTAATTGCCACCAGGTCATAACCCCATGATCACACATGGATTTCTAACTTGTCCTCTTTATTCCCCATGCTGCGTGCATTGGTGTATAAACATTTCAGGGATGGAGTACAGTACGTAGTTTTCAGCCTTGAAGTGGGATAGATCCTCTAGTTATCTAAAATGCCAACACCCTGATCTTCAAGTGCTGGGGTATTACAGCCAGGTTTCTCACTGACAAGGCCAACTACATCCCCGTCCCCCGTCATAGCTAGTTTAAAGCCTTGTCAATGAGTCCAGCCAATTCATGCACAAGTATTCCTTTCCCCTTAAGGGACAGATGAACTCCATCTGTCACCACTTGTCCTGGTGCTAAAAAAACTTCCCTGTGGTCAAAAACCAAAAGTTCTGTTGGCGGTACCAACCTCTAAGCCATGTGTTAATTTTTCCTTCTTTCAGTATCTCTACCTGTCACTGGAGGAATTGAAGAGAACACCACTTGAGCTCCCGAGCCCTCAAGTAACCTCCCCAAAGTCCTGAATTCTTTTAAAATTGTTTTTATACTCCTATCCATTGCCTCATCGCTCCCACTCTTAATAACCAGTAGCGGGTATTAGTCCAATGGCTGCACCAGACTAGGAAATCTCTTACAAATGTCCCTAACCCATGCACCAGGCAAGGAGCAGACCTCCCTGTGGGATGGATCTGGCCTGCAAATGGGACCCTCAGTTCCCCAACACAGAGGGCAAGCAGGAAACAAATTTTTACTTATAAAACCCTGCTCCCCGAGGCACTCCTGAGCAGACAACAACCGTATTTATGATATTGTAGCATTCCCTGAACTCACCAGTTACATTCTATTCCCAGTGGAAATTTAACCACTGATTTTATGAAGTATAGGATCACCCACAGAGCATCTCATCTCTATGTAATCTAAAAAGAAGTCCTGTATACGGGGTTTCAAACAACGAGCTTGTATGTCCTTGTCAATAAAAATCTTATCACTCCAGTAATGTCTTACTTCACGCATCCCTCCGATAGAAGAGACTTCAGGTAAAAACAGTTTCATTCACTTTCAGGAAAGGCTCAACATTACTGAATTACAGAATAGTAGAGGCTGGAGGGGATCTTTCCTCATTCCAGCACACCATCACCTTTCAAAGAATGCCTTTACAATGACATCGGTGAGCCTTTTCAGCAATTGTGGCTGTATCACATACATCCATGGGGTTTGGTGCAAGTCCATTTTAAGAGTTCCATAGAATGATCATATGTGATACTGTAATCCTCCTCTACCAAGGACTGCTCCAGATTTTCTCACTGGTCTTAGGAACCTGGGATTCCTGACATTTGCCTTAACAGTAAAGAATAGGGGGCAGAAGGCACTGAGTACCATGGAGCACATGAGCTTTTTGTACGCCACTTGGTGTAATAAATATGATGTGATCCAATACCTTTCTCTTAAGAAATTTTCTTCACAAGGACAGCTCACTCCAGAAAAAAAAACAAAAACAAAACAGTCCAACTGCTCAGCAAGGCCTGTAAGAATTTGCAAAGGACAACACAAGCTGTCTCTTTACTTTTAAAGGGAACTCACCATGGAGTACTTAGATGTTGCATCACTTTCAGTTGCAACATTTTTCCACACTAAATGCTCTGGTCTGTTCAGCTGCTTTGCCCTGTCCTCTCAGTGGAGTAGTCTGTTGCTCATATCTTTGACCTGGCCTTTCACTGATTCTACTAGCTTGCAGTAGAATCAGCAAGTAACTAATGACAACCACAACTTCCCATCCACCCTTCCCTCATGTTTTATGCATGTGCATTTTTTTGTGTATGTGAATCCAATCCTAATCATCTGACCTACAGCCCAAGAGAATACAATCCCTTAGTTTGGAATCCTGGTATTTTTACACAGATATGTAAAAAATATACCACTAGATATATGTATAAACACACACACACATATATAGAGTAAACACAAGAACCACATTTCCTCTGCCCTAACTCACCAGTATGCTTACCACAAGCAATTGTGATGGCAAGGGGTGTTTTAGACTTACTTGTTGTCACTGAAATTAGGATTTTCTAGTTTATATTTGTCCAAAATAACACCAAAAGTCTAAAAGAATTCTAGAGTTTTTATTAAAGGGGGCAAATGTAAATGGAGCCTCCATTCCTAAAAAGAGATCTTGCAAAATGACAGGCCTTTCCTTCCACTGGTCTGCACTATCAATCAAGAAATAAAAAAAAAAACAAATGGAAAGAGAGGTGGGCTACTGACACTCCTTAAGTCATCTGTACAGCTGGACAAACTGAGGTATTTCTGCTTTTGTTGGGTTATAAGAGGGCTAGATCAGTTCAAGTCTTTGAATATTTATTTTGGATCGATCAGAAATATTTTATTAACCACAAGTAGATATTTGTTTTTAATCTGCAGTACTGTCTTTGTTTCACCTTTTATTCTTCTCATCTGAATTAAGTTTCTAAGGAAAAAAAAACCCTCATACAAAGAAACCACCAAAATGAGAAGCCAAAGTAATATTGAGCATTAATCACAAAACATAGTCATATCAACATGTCATACTGCAGCACAGAAAACTTAGGCAGGTCCCTGATGAAAGTGCACTCAAATCTGTTTCTTCTGCATCTCACACCCATTCCCTGATCCACTAGGTTTACACAGCTTGTTTTTTTTTATTCAGTGAATTCATCAGATGTGACCATAGAACCAAGGCTTTGGCTCTACCAAAACACAACTTCCACAGAGATGCTCTGTCCTTTGTTTTCTGACCTGTGTTTTCTAAATTTTGCACTGAATATAGCACTTTTACATAGAATAGTACTCTAGAGCAATTTTTACACCATCTTTTGTCTTAACGGCATCTCTTGCCCACTTCTACTTGTCATAACCTATGGGTTGAACATGTTCTACAGGAAATATTTTTCACAATTTATTTACCTAGGTGCTTTTATAAGTCCATGTGATGGTTTGAAGCTAATTGGAATACTTTAATGAGAGAAATTAGATTGTTGGTCGTGAAAAGAAAACAATAATGATGTCTATTTCACTCATAAGTTTTACTTAGACATATAAAAGCAAGGACACACAGATAAGACAGTCTCTGCCTGGCTATTGTCGTATTAACTCTTCTGCCTGAACCTGCACATTTTCCATCTAATCATTCTACTTCTAACACCACTTGCAGACCTTTCCAGCTCACTCTGAATGTAAGAGAGAGTCTGAGATAAGGGAAAGGGTGGAAAGAAGGTGGCGAGTTGTTTGGAGCCCCTCCTGGGCACTCTGACTGCTGGGAGGGATCTTGTATTTCTGTATTACTTTTAATTTGTATATTACTGTATATGATTGTAAATATCTGTAATATATTGTATATATATGCTTGTAAATTGTGCTAAGATGTAAATATATAAAGCTTCACTCCTTAACTTCCAACCAGCTAAGTTTAGTCTGGGTGAATCCTTGGGGAAAGGGGAGGGGTGTAACACCCATAAACATCACAGTCCATGTTCCTCAAGTTATGATTTCCTAAGGCACCTTTCCCAGAAATTACAAAGCTTTTTTTTTTTTCTCAAAATATGAAGTTAGAGGAGGGGGGACAAAAAATAAAGGGGAGAGAGATAGAGGGGAAGAGTAATTGGTCTTTGGTCTCACAGATTTAATTTTTTCCCAAATCATTGCAACACTCTCTACCTCTTCTTCAGGCAAAGACTTCTGATGCCCTGACATAGACATAAACATTTTGTCTCCCATAAACATTTTGCGTCCCATAAACATTTTGTCTTGTTCTTTATTTTCCACAAGGGTTTTCATGGATAAGCTCATAATATGGAATCCTATCCATTTTAGCCCCTTTTTGTAACAATCTTAACAGAGCTTCCATAGGAATTAATTCTTCTTCATTACAGTGTCAACAGATGCAGACAGGGAGAGATGCAGACCACAACAATCATAGAAACAATTAGTACTTTCAAGGGTTCATCTGTGTAAATACAAATTTTGCTTTCTTACGAAACCATTTTTACCACAGTTTTTAAGCCTGTGGTGTCACCCTCAGAAATGACCACTGGATTCATTGGGCATTTTACAGTCCCTTTTCCTTGGAATTTTGAACTAATTTCATTTTTGAAATTTCAACTTTAAGGACTCCTACAATTTAAGAAAAGGTGGCACCAATGCGCTTACTCATTACCTGATCTTGCACAAATCAGCCCCAATAAATAATAGTTCCTTAGAAATTTGCCTAATTGAATCAGTTTCACAAATCAGACTGATGTGCTTAATTGCTCTTTTTCTCTTCTAATATTTTCCCTGTTATCATCCCATATTTTTCTTCTACTCTTTCATCTCATCCTACAGCATAATTTCTTTACAAGGAAAGAGTGCTGTTCAATACCTCTGAAGAAAACAAAAAAACAAACCTTGAATATACTACATGTTGACAGTGAAGTGCAGCTAAGCCATGTATTGCATGCTGCTAGTTTTCTATAAGGCATCAGACATTAAAACTGAACTTTTGCCTGGATCCTGTCACTTAAGCTAATCTATTTCTGCTAGGAAACATGTTGGCAGTGGCAGCTGAGGGTCTTTATAGCCTAACTGCAGTAACAATATCCCCAGCAAGGCTTTAAAAAAAAGCCTAGTACTGACCATAAGAAAAAGGGGAGAAATAGAGCTAGAGCTGACAAGAAACTAAATTTCCCTTACTACTTAGTTCTGTATATGAAAAGGTCAGAACTACACTGCAGAATTGTTACAAGTCTTTCATATTAAATAAAAAAATAAAATAAACTGCTGTGGCTCCCCAACCCCCACAAGCATTTCAGCTCATTGTTGTAGGTAGATGAAGAATTTACTTGCATTTTTATTAGGAGACTCCTTCTGTTATATCTAAATGGTCTTTGACAGGGCCACCCATTATGGGATAGCCTTCTGTGGTTGACAACAAAAGGGGACACATATGAAGTAACTGGACCAAATCCTAATGTAACTTCTCTCCAAATAGATCCTTTGTTCTGGCTCATTTGAGCATCACCCAAGCCTATAACATGACAAGAGGCCCTTACTTTTCCCCTGTGATGCTAGTGCTTTCCTTTTATGTGAAGCTCAGGCGAAGGTAATGTTTGTGCATTGCTCCAGAAATACATAATAAGCCATAACTATTAATAAAATTCCATCTATTAACCAGGGATAATTCTCTGCAGAAGAACAATTTCCTCTTTTCACTCTAAGTTTTGTTATACACCTATCTTGAGTGTAATCAAACAAGCCTATTCATATAAACAGGGTAGGTATTACTCAGTGTGCAGTCTGTAGATAAAGTAACTACAAACTTGTCAGTAGCAGTTATGGAAAAGAGTAAGGAATTACCCAAAACTGCTTTGTAAAGATAAGGGAAAAAAAAATATTCAGTTGAGGTCTCCCCTCTCTTTGGTTTGCATTTATTTTTTTGTTGGCTGGGCACAGGAAGGGCTTGTACTTTAAGTGCATCATCTCCATTCTGATTTTTTTTCTATATCAAAGTGGCTTTGGTTGAAATGTGCATATACCAATTTACTAATAAATTAGATATGTATACATAAATTACCTACAGCAGACGTGTTACACATATTTGTCTCTTTGTGCGGCAAATAAAAAGTATTCAATTTGATTTATTTTTTTTTTTGTAGGGTTTGGGGGTTTTTTTTGTTATGCAATCCAGAGGGAGTGAAACAGCAGCAATCATTAGCCATATCCAGAATAGCACATTTCAGTGCAAGCCCATTAGCTATCATTCTCTGGCTGGAGAAGTGTTGTTTATCAGAGACTCTGTGGTCCTTGCAATATTTCTCCAGGCTTCTCAGCATCATTACTTTAAAAATACCTACTAGATAAGACAGCCATCCCTGTTCTAGATCTTTCAGAGCCTTAAATGTAACAGTGAAGAGTTCCCTGTCAGGCATGGTTGTTAATTTCACTATTTGCATGTGGTATTCTTTCAGAGCTGGACTGCCTGCCCCTGAAGATTAGGAAAAAAAAAAAAAAAACAAGAAAAAAAACCCCCACCAAACTCATTTTAAAATTGTAGAAAGAATAGTTACCATCAGGAAGAACATGAGTTTACTGCAACTTACTAAATTTTTTTTGCTGACTTCATTCTGTGGCTACCACAAGTTTTCACTAACATTGGTTTGTTTGTTCTTTAAATATAGAGCAGCACATATATAACAAAGGAAGAAAAATGTCCTTTATTAGTACTCTTAAGTGGAGATTCTTTTACTGATAGAAAGTAATTTATTTCAGGTTTGGGCTTCTCTCCCTGAACAAAGTCTTCTATGTTGTAAAGAATGAATGAAATCAAGCCTAACAATCTTTACATCTCTCAAAGGCCTCTAATCTTAAAAATCCTAGTTTTAGACACAGTCAAAATCTCTTTTATTATTTCAGACTACAAGTGATTTCTTTATGTATTTGAATTACATTTAAAGCATTTTTTTAAAAATCCTGAAATTACATTATATTTAAGAGCATATTGAGATATCTTTATCTATATAGATGAGATACCACCTCAAGTTCTCAGTTGTTTGAAATTCACAAAACTTCAGTAATTTAATCCAAGTGCTAAAACTGGTGTAGTAGGATCTAAATTTCAAAATCAGTTTCTACTCTTCCTCTGTTAAATTTCACACATGAAGCAGGTTTTCTACTGTGGGCATTGGGAATATAATTCAAGTCATTTACATAATTCATATGCAACAAGGGATACTCTTATAAAAACACATGCACTGCAGCAATGAGGAGACAGAGAGAGGAGATTTTCCTATCTGTGTCTTTCCCAGAGCTCTGGTTTATATTTTGCCTACACTTCAACAAAATTTTTTTAAAAAGAAAATTAATGCACGGCATAATTACAACCCTGCCCAGAGATTCTCTACTACTGCTATACAGGTACTGCTAAAGAAAGCCAAATACACAGCACAACAGGCATAGTGATTATTTAGAGCAGCTTCTTTCTTTACATAAAAATGTCCCGTGGACAATTTCTTATTATGGCTTGTTTTCAGCTAATCAAGCACGTATGGGTTAGGGTATAACTGAACACTAAGTGTATGCTCCAGTAACACAATAACATCCTCTGTTTGTGGGAGCCAAAATCATAGAATCATATAAATGGTTTAGGTGGGAAGTGACCTCAAAGATCATCCAGTTCCAACCCCCTGCCATAGACAGGGACACATCCCACTAGATCAGGTCACTCAAGACCTCATCCAGCCTGGCCTTGAACACATCCAGGGAGGGAGCAGACACAACCTCCCTGGGCAACCTGTTCCAGTGCTTCGCCACCCTCACTGTGAAGAATTTCTTCCTAACATCCCATTTAAATCTCCCCTCCGCCAATTTGAACCCATTCCCCCTCGTCCTGTCATTACAAGACCTTGTGAATAGTCCCTCCCCAGCCCTCCTGTAGGCCCCCCTCAGATACTGGAAGGTTACTATAAGGTCTCCTCAAAGCCTTCTCTTCTCCAGGCTGAAAAGCCCCAACTCCTTCAGCCTGTCCTCATAGCAGAGGTGCTCCAGCCCTCTGATTATCTTTGTGGCCCTCCTCTGGACTCTGTCCAACAGCTCCATGTCCTTCTTGTGCTGGGGGCTCCAGAACTGCACACAGTACTCCAGGTGTGGGGTCTGACGAGAGGAGAGTAAAGGGGGAGAATCACCTCCCTTGCCCTGCTGGTAATGCTTCTCTTAATGCATCCCAGGACACTGTTGGCTGTCTGAGCCGCGTGTGCACACTGCAGGCTCATGTTGAGCCTCTGTAGAAAAATACTCCCTTTCAGCAGCAATGGCTGTCACGTAGGAAAGGAAGCTGTACTTTTGGGTTTTTTTCTGCCTGTCAGGAAAGCTGCTTTGATATAAACACTACATACCTTGCTGGCTAAATTATCTCCTCAAGAAACCTTCTTCACCTACCAGCCTGCTTCAAAACTATCTAATCCCACTACCCAGACATAGATAGAAATTTTGTTTCCTCCTGTATATCTTTTGACCTACTTAGATCTGAAATTACTAACTAAAAGTTTGTTTCTCTACTAATTTTGTTGTTTATTATGTACATTGCCCAAAACTGCTTAAAGCAAACATTAAATCATATTTTCCTTTCTCTTTGCAGAAAACGAAAATTAGATTAATTTCCACTGGAATCTCTCAGTTACCATTTGGAAATGCATCATCTCTCTTCACCCAATTTCGCAGAAATCCATATGTCATTTAAAAGTTAGTTAATCATAAATATTTGACTATTGAAAACACTGCCCATTTTGCAGGCTTCCTGCATGCACTGACACAGAGCATTCAACACTGTATCTCAAGGCTGCATTAATTATTCATAGCAACAGCTGCCATAGATTCAGTAGTGCCAGCACTTTAGGAGAGGCTTTGCTATTTGAATCATGAATACAAGAGTGACACCCTGACAGCATCATGCCTCCAGTCCAACCTGAGCATAGCCATTATAGTCTCAATTCCAGCAGTACTGCAAAATGACCTCAAATCTAGATTTAGTCATGTTAGCACTTCCTCGATGACAGGAGCTTTCCACTACGTTTCGACCTACATCTTACTAGAAAATTGTACTGTTTCTGCTTCTCTGTTTGGGAATTTTCAGGTATGCTACATAGAGGGAGAATATTGTAGACCACAAAATCCTTGTCCTTGGAGCAGGGTACTATGTCATGTGGCAGTCCAAGTGGAAAGTGGTAACCCTACAGAAGTTTCATAATAAAGCTTCTTGCGTATAAGGCGAAAATGAAAGGACAAGGACAGGAACAGAGCTGGCAGAGCAACAGTACTACCGAAGACAATCTTATGCAGGTGGAAGACATTTCTGATTTTAACCAAAGTGTTAAGTTCTAATAACACAGAGAAAGCAGGAGATGAACATTACATAAAATGTCTTGCAGGCAGAGCAACTACTTTTGATGAATTACATACAAAACACTTGAGGTCAAATACACCTTGGAGACAGTCAGCTGTATTTATCATGTGTGTCTTCCTTATACGTTAATACTCTTGCAAAGTGCTGTGATCTATAGTGACAGCTTTGGTAAAGGTTCATACCAACCAGAAGGTTTCAAAATATAGAGCTCTGAAAATAAATTTTAAGACTTCCCAAACACACTAGAGTACACATTAATGTCTTACCTCATGTTCACAGAAAAGGAGACTTAGGAGAAGGACAAAAACCTCCAGAATAACACCTGTGAAGAATACAAAAGAAATCTTAAATTTGTCAGCTAATTTCTGTAATCCACATAATACTGTCCTTAGATAATCTCTAGCCTTTTCAGCACTCTCTCCTTCATCCCCTTTCCAGAGTAAGATGCTCAGCCCTACCTCTGATAGCATCATACCCCCAGTATTACTTTCAAGAAAGTGATGGAGGAAGTTGTTAGTTTTTTTCATTTAACATTTCCAGAGCAAGTTTCAACTGTTTTGTTTTCAGGAAATGTAAACTCTTAAAACAAAAGCTTGGTGACTCTTTACTGCAACAAGGCATCAGATAAAAAGGAATTGCACGAAAACAGCTACTCTACAATAGCTTGTATTTACTTAAAACTTGTGTTCATAATGTTCATCTGTACTTCTCTTTCCGTGAAGCAATTTAGTCTGTCATTTCACCAGTACCTGTCTCAGAGCTGACTTCTCAGCCTTTCAGCTTTCTCTATTTCTCAATGCAAGACATATATGTTTAGGCAAGTGGAGAGTAGTGACCTCCTTATTAGTCATATACTAAGGTTGCAGTACTTATTTTAATGAGCAAGAGTATCTAAGAGTCAGAAGCTGAAGAGCACTTTCTTTGGAGAGAAAAAGTACTTAGGCCTTAATACAGAAAAAATACTCAAGGATATATATAGCCTCAAGTAAATTGACTTCAATGGGGTTGTATTTAACTGTTTTGCTGGATTTGAGTTTTCATAGACTAGATTAATATGTAGTGTTGAATTGATCTGTGTGTTAATTACTGAGACAGACATTTCATCATTTAAATATCTGGGTTAGGACTTGCCAGTATGATAATTTTTGTTGAACTGTTTAAGACAGGCAAACAATTATTCTGCAACCGATTTGCTGATAGTAGATGAGCAGAAAAGAGCTGATAAATGGTTAGTATGCATTTAGAATCTCAAATGCATAGTCCTCTCAACACAGACCTTTCCTTCAGGTACTTTTAAAAAGTAAATTACAGTAATTGTGAAAAACTTTGTGTTTCCCTGGGAGAGCATACTACACATCCTCACAGCAGACTAGAAAAAGGCTATCGCATTAGTTTTACATTCAAAACTTCCCAGTGAGCTAACAACTAACACTTCTAAAAGCACTGCAAGTACAAATTTAGAAACCAAAGGATTCATGTAGCAAAAAAGCATTTTTAAAAATATTAATAATTTTTGCTTCTTAGAAAAGTACTTTTTGTAAAAGAAGGCAAGCTAATTAACACTATGACTCAATACCCATGGATTAAATAATAGACAAAAGAATAAAACAGCCTTGGGTTTTGGGTTTATTTGGTGTCTGGATATTTACAGCAGATGCTATTTTACAAAGGACCACACAAGAAGCAGATACATCCCTAAAAACTTCATTTGAGCCACTACAGACCTGGAAGTGTGGTACAGTGACTGTGCACTGCTGTTACCAGTCTCCTGTTTTAGATGACATGAAAAAACCTTCAACTGAAAACATTCAAGATGCAGCACAGCTGCAATTTATGTGTACTTTCATACTCTGAAAGAATTCCATATATATTATTTGATTGTTTCTCAGTGCTTTGATATCCCTCTCAGACTTATTCTCAGAAATTATCTCTATTCTGCTCAATAATTCAAGGTCTGAGTGAAATTTCAGAAAAGTTTCTGAAATACTTTTCACTTCTCTGTAGAATTAAACTAGATTTTTAAAATCCATCAAAAGATAGGCAAGAGATTGGATTAAGTGACTGCCACCAGTTTTCCTTTCTAAAAGACCATTACAAGGTTTTGCTAGCAAAAGTAATGTTAGATTTATTGATCTTGTGTTTTTTGTTTTGGAGAGTATTTTTTGTTTGTTTTTAAAAATGTCGTGCTGAATGAATAAAACACAAATAGGCCAATACTTGTGGTGAGAAGCACTGCTGAAAATAAGGAATGACCAGCTCATATAATGAGAATTCTCACCTTCTGTCTGTTCCTGCAGGAAACTACTTTTGGGAGCTGTGGTTACCAAGGAGGGGTGTTCTTTCCCTTAACCTAGACAAAGTCCTTAAAATTGCTTGAGCTCTTTACACTACTAAGATCTTCTTTAGGAGCATTGCCTATTTGCTTCTACTAATGGATGAATACTGGAGCAATTGCTAGTAGTCTGGTGTAACAGTTGTTATTTAAACACCACTCAGAGCCATTGCTGATGTAATACCAAGTTAATGAATCTACAGTTCCACAGATAGTTACAAGTAATATCACCAATATCAGATAAGCTTACTCAGTGATCCAGTTTGGTTTACACTACGTATTTCATTATATAAATAGCTATATGTTATATTAAACCAGATTTTTAAAATAGAAAATGATCTGTATTTTCTAAAAAGCTGAGCCTGGTTTATTATGAGACTACTTGAAGTATTTACTTGGTATTAACATGGGATTAATTGGTTGCTTACTGCAACCTTCTTCAGTATTTCAGAAACTACTAATTTAAGAGTCCTTTAAAAGAAAAAACAGATCATCTTTTGCTGAGTGGCTGCCTAAGCTCTATGGATCTGCTTTAAGGACTTTTTTCATGTAGCACTCATAACCTATGGTGTAAGTAATTTTCCACTGACTGATCCAAACAGCTTCACTCAGCCTCTGCAAAAGTAGCACATAGACAAAACCATACTCAGTGCAGAATTATCACTTCAAACCTCAATTCTGTAGAAATTCATATTTAATACACTATTAGTATTCTCTGATGATAATGCATATTAATACATGCACTAATGGATTTACACAGACATATTAATACATACACTAGTGGCTTTACACTAATTAGGCCACGTACTGCCAACAGTAGTGAAAATAGCATAAACCTACATACAAAGCACAGAAAGTTTGTGAAAATAGAAGAAAAACAGTACATTTGCATTTGGAAGACATAACAATACAAGCCTTTCTGCACACTGTAAATGAACAGCATTACTAGCTCGTTTCAGTCAATTTCAATAGAAAAACAGAATAAAACTATTTAGTTTCCAGTTATGAGCTTTCCAAACCATCAATGCCACACACATGTCTTTCTATAATGTATCCTGCAGCGATTAACCTGCACCATGATCAGAATGGTCTTGATCTCACTTAAATGCATTCTTAAAGTACTTAAAACCTACTGCTTCATCACTGATATTTTTTACAAGATTGTCAAAGAGAAATAGCACATTTTGTCCTGCTTTATTTCACTTTACTTCATGATATGGTAATTAACAAGAGTCCAGATGCTGGTAAAACTGCCCCTTTTGAAGTTTCTACATAGCTGCCACCTTGGAGATAAAGGAAAATTATTCAATCTTGACATTATAATTGTGAATACAAGATAAAAGACTGGATTAGCAACTTCACAACTTTACTGGAAAAAAAAAAAAGTTTTAAAAGGGATCACCATGAGCTAATCTTACTTCCAGTTTTGAAGGTTTAAAAGGTTCCTTAAGGATGAAGGGAAGGAGACTATCATGTCTTGAAAGAGTATGAGATGAGTTATATATCCTTTTGAGCATTCTGGTAAGAATGTACAATCTTTACACCTCCCCCTGTACATGCACTTGGAAGTTCATAATATTTGTGTGTCAAGAATCATTCAAGCAGTAAAGTCTGACTGTAAACTCTTGGTGTTTCTGTTTTGAGGAGTGTAAAACCAGTAAGAAATTAAAACAATCACCCTTTTCAACTGCCTCCTTACCCATCTGCTTGGCTAATACTGATTTTCTGAGAAGAATGTTACAAACATGTGAAGTAACACTTCAAAGCATGGGAACCAACTGTGACAAATTTTACCCAACCAATAAAGAGCATCATACATGGAAAATTTTAAAAATTAATTCAACAGAATTATTCCAATTTTCTTGAACAATATCATGGTGCTATGTTAATTTATATTTATCCTCACTTACTGTACTGCAGATTTGTTATGAGTTTAAGACTGGATGCCTTTAACCAGAGTGCAGTCCTCAAGAGGAAACTAGATAGCCCCAGCAGTGGGTATCAGAAAGGTGTTATCTGTGTTATCTGTGTTATCTAATTCCTTTTATTCCTGCATCTCCCATATACAAACAAACATTTCTGTCTATTCTGCCACCATTTCCCCTCTCTCCTTGCGTGCCAAGCTGGTATCTTTCTGGTATCTATGGGGGAGCTGAGGCTTTTGGCCTTGAGCAGTGTTACTCATTTTTTTCCTGCATCATTCGGGCCTGGTTGACAGAAGAACTTTTTAGATGATGTTGGCCTAGTGAGATTATGGTAAAGCCTAGAATGGAGAACTGGGCTGAAGCTGAATATGATTTTGTGTATTTTTCATGTTTTTCTGCTGCTATATGTAGTTGTGAGTAGTACTTGCATTTAAACTTCCAATTCTTTCCAATCCTGCATAGAGTGTTTTCTTTCAGTCCTTTGGGGAAGGATAAATTAGTTTCTGTCTGTTCTAAAACCATGACAGTACTTCTGCAGTCTTGCCTGTTATTGGGTGCTAAGACATTCTTTAATATAGTAGAACAAAACCAGATACAATTGAGAAACAAAACACAAACACCATAAAAGTAATATTTCTTTTATTATTCAGTATCTTTAAGTCAAACTGTATTGTATTTATAGGGCACATATTTTTGCATTGCTATTTTAAAATGAAGGTCCATAGTGCCTTACTTGAGATAGGAGGCTGAAGTCTGTATGTCACTGCTGAAAACAACAGTTTCTACTCCATTTTTGTCATTACATAATTTCATTTTATCCTTCCTTAGCCATCTGACAACCATATCATATTGCTTCTTAATAGAGTAGTATCTGAAATCACACACAAATACTGGAAGACTTTTATAGAGGAGGCTTTGTGTTCACAACAAACATCTTTATTGTGGTTGTCCTCTAATCTGTCACTCCTTCAGTGAAGATGCTTTTGCTTTATGATTCTCTCTGCAATGAGATAGATTAACCTCTAGTCTAGTGTATACAATGATAATCATGATAAAACGGTAGTAAAACAATCACAGACAGCAGACACAGAGACAGGGACTAAACCAAGTAGTTATCAGATTATACCAAACACAGCAATAAAGCTGGAAAGTTTGTGGTTCTGATCCCTCTTTAAAGTCAGCCTGAATATGACCCTTCCGGATAACAGCACTGTTCCTCTAAAAATTACTATGCTTTTTAACATATTTAAGTGGCTAACATTAAATTCACCTCATTTAAATTGTGATTTGGATAGCTGGAGATTGAAAGTTTTGCAAGTCTACCACAGTTCATAGACTGAGAAATGTTCAAATGTCATTTTTCACAAGATTTCTGAATTCTTTTCTGATTTTGAACAGAGAACCATATTTAGCCTCTAGCACCTTTCTCCTGTTTGTAGAAAAAGTAACAATGAAGGACTAACATTATGTACAGTACTTGGGTACTGTAATAGGATTTTAAAACAAACCAACCAAACAAACAGACAAAAAACCCCACAACACAACAAAACCAACAAAAAGCCCCCACTCATCCTCATCACCTGCCACTCATTGCCATCCATCATCAGTGCTACATCTTGAGCACGGAGAACTGTAAGATTCAAATGTTTTGAATCTTTCACATGTACATCAGTATGTAACAACTTAGGGAGCATTGAAGTTGACAGCACAACTCAGTTGATTCCACAACATACATATATAGATCAGATACTTGAATACACTTTCTCATTCTGTTTAAGTGAATTTTAACTGCTTAAACGATCTCACAGTTCTGCATCATGCATGTCGTAATTCTTAAAACTCAGTGGACTCCTGTCTGTAATGTATAACACCATTACTTAGCTACCAAAAAAAACAGCTATAAGATTGACTACTTTAGATCACAAAGGCTGAAGACCTCTGTAGGATGCTGGTGTAGGACTTTGACAGACAGGAGCATAAGCCACACTGCATACAAAACACTTAAATCTTCTGTGAGATTATTTTTGTACTGTCAGCTTCAAGGAGCCAAGAATCTGAACCAGGATTGATGCTCAGCTACTTCCTTTCCCCACCAGGTCAGACCAAGACACATTTGCCAGGGTTAAAAGGGAATTCTGAAGCTCTGATGCATCTGGTTTGTCAGTTTTGTCATCCACTGCCATTGCTCCGTTTATATTTCTGTGAACGCTATGCTTTTTATTAGTGCTAATATCCTTTCTAAAACCCTGAAAGGGAAGTTCACCCTCATGACACAAAGATTAGCAACCTTGTAACTTATTAATTATTTTTACAGTACCCTTAAAGGAAAGGGAAGAAAGGAATACCAGAAACAACATACAGTTATAAAGTGGGTGTTCTGATTCTTTAGTAATGTTTGATTTGAAATGCTAATGAATATCACAGGCAGTGCTGTATCTGTTACCACGTGATACCATCCAATAAAAATAAATGAGATAGCTTAACATTGTTTTAAAGTGTTTTAAATATCTTCTTAAGAAGCAGGTGTCAAAATACAAATATCAGTCAGAAAAATTATGTGTTTTCCCTGAAGATTTATTAATTCAAATGCAAACACTAACTAGGGCCTAATATGAGTTCTAGGGCTTGGATTTGTTTTGGGTTTGTTTTATGTTTTTTAAAAAAAGTTATTGTAGAAATTAAAAGATAAGTACTTCCAAATATGGAAGTACTTAGCATTTTAAAGTGCTATACAGAGTGTGAAGAACCTCTCATCTCTAAGTGTATCATTCTTATCCATTAAGTTAACTCAAGCTGCTGCTACATTGGCAGTGAGACTAACAAATATCAGTGTAAGTTCTGTTACTTCAGTTAAGGATTCATGCTTGGGTTACTGATAGTTCTAAAGAATTTTGCCCTTTTTTCTTTTTTTTCTGTTTGGGGATTTGGGTTTGGGGGCTTCTTTTTGTTTTGTTTTGGGTTTGGGGTTTTTTTGGTTGTGTGCTGGTTTGAACTAATTGCAGAATTTGAGTGAGAAATTAGACTATTGGCTGAGAAATGAAAACACATGATGTCACTTCACTCAGCTTTACCAAGAAAGAAAAAAAAAAAATTTGTTTTAACAGTTGTAACACAAATATGGATAAGTCGGACTGCTCCAGACCTCTCTGGCTGTGACTGCTCTCCTCTTGCATGGTTCCTTTGTCTCTGCCTTTTGCAGCTGATTCTTAATAATTCTACTAACTTCTTTCCTACTGTTAATCCTCCTGGCCAATCTACCTCTGCCTATCTGCTTGTCCTGGTAGGGCATAAATTCTGCCCAGAGTTGGTTCACTTCCTGGTGTTCCCTCCCTGCTCTGTTGTAAGGTCCGGGGTGGGTCGCAGGGACAGACCGTGTGGTCTTGGAACCAGGAAGTCTCGGGCCACATGGACAGGTCACATGGGACTGCCAGGGCAGCTGGCTTTCTGGAGCACCTGGATCCCATTGCGCCTCCCAGTTCTCCCCAGCTAGGCGAGGATGTTCCGTGCGGGTACGCCTCAGCCAATTTTGGGCCACCTAATGTCTCCCAGCCGTGCACACAGCCTCTCACCGCAGCGCCACCAATCACGTCCCCAACATCAATCTCTGCAGGTTGCACCGCCCCTGCGGGACTTCTAGCAACACCACAGCCAAAGGGTTTTATGGCACCAGTTCTTGTTTTGGGTCACATCTCTCAGCAAGCCAACCCGAATCCCTTGCTGCTAAACCTCTCCCCCTCACAACCAGCTAACACAAATGCCTTGCTGCTAAACCTGCCTGCCCCCATGCCTCTGCAAGCACTGCCGCTCACTGCACGTGGGCTCTGTCTGCAAAGCTGCTATTTGCCTCAAGAATATGCCTCACTACCGAGAGCAGACACGCATTTTCCGCCGGCACCCGACTAGTCTGTGCAAGTTCAGACTAGCTCCGGTAAGGCACTACGAGGCATCATCCTGACCAGACAGGGCACACCTACAACCCCTGCCAACAGCGGAAGATCTGCAAACCTGGAGTCAGCAAAGCCTCTGTCTGTCTGCAACTACAGCGACACAGACACAAGCGCCAAAGAAGACGTCATGCTGCAGAGGGCAGTCCACCCCATGATCCGACAAGAGATCACTGCCAGCAGCCGTGGCCAGAGGACCACAATGGTCAGGAAGGTTCACCCGTACACAGAGGAGCAACTGAGGACCTTTCAAGAGGCTTTCTCCCACAAACCAGGAGAATTCCCCCATTGACTATGTATACAGAGTATCAACCTCTGGAGGCGATCATGTCTTCCTCAGTGTTGAGGAAGCAGATATGTACTGGGGGCCTGACATTTTCCTGTATGCCGGGCCAGATGGGAATTGCTCCCTGACAGCCCGAGTAGCTTTCTGGGCTGGACAGCGGAAAATGGTTGAGAGAGGGGAACCCACTGTTGTCTGGGTAAAAGACAACGATGAACTCTCCATGGCGGTCCGACAGCTCGCTTGTGTCCCGGCTATGCATGACAAAGGACTTTGTTCCTGTCCCATGGACACCCCAATCAAGCCGAAGAGGTTGAAACCCCTCATCCGAGGCCTCCCAGCAGCTTTTAAGGAACGCATACTTTCCTTAAAGACTGAGATCCAGCAGGTGATCGAGTGGAACCAAGGCTCGAGCAACTCTCTGGAGCATGTCATGACCTGGAAAGAGCTGGGAAGGACACTGTTGAGCTTTGGACAGATGAGTGGATTTGGGGACCAGAGACCTCCCAAGGGGAAGCAATGCACTGACACCCCCACCGCCAGCCACACCAAGACATGGGAAGTGCGACAAGTGAAGACATCACCACAAGCAAGTCCACGCCAAAGCCCACACAGCAGTCCACACCACAGGCCACTGAGCAGCCCCCACTAAACCAGACATCACTCTGGAGGGAACCAGGAGCGGGGCCGAAGACAGAAGCAAGTTTCACTGCCCAGGAACTCCTTCCAGGAAGGAAGCTGTGGCATTAGGCATGCCAAAACACCTGTTGGAGTATATGGATCCAGGGCAAATAAAATCCCTGGTGCTCAGGGCTTGGAAAGGGCATGGGGGGTGGTGGAAGGGAAACAATAATGGCAGTAGTTAGAGTAGCAAGAGTCCTCCTGCAGCAGACCCACCTGCTGCAGTGGATAATCCTTCCATCCTTTGCCATAAGGGATCCAAAAATAGTCCAAAAAACTATGCAAGGTGCTGGTAGCCTGAGACCACTCCCATCGCTTCATACACACATTGCAGTGGTCTGACAGACATGAACCTCTTGTTTTTATTACCACAGGACCAACCCGAGCTGCTGTTAAGTTTTTAATCGACACTGGTGCACAGATTAGTGTATTAAATGTGCAGCAGGCGAAAGAATTGGGAATCCTGCCGTCCCACAAGAAGATTAAAATCAGTGGTATCACAGGTACCACTAATGTTTGCCATCTGGCCAAGGTGAAGCTATAGCTCCCAGGTGATAAGCGTTGCACCATTGTGGAGATTGCCTTGAGTCCATACCCAGGAAACATCTTAGGATTTGATGTCCTGGCTGGTAAGAGGTGGTATCTCCCCAATGGCACCCTATGGTCTTTTGGGTTCTACGGGGTGGGGGCAGTGGGAGCAAAGAGGGCAAGCAATGCTTGGATTAATGCTTTGCATGTTGCTCCAGCTCTCCCCAAATCTAGCCTGACCTGCGTGAACCAGTATCCCCTGCCGGCCGCAGCCAAACAGGGCATCTCCGAGGTGATTGCAGATCTGGAGCAGAGGCAACTCATCAGCAGGATGCATTCGCCATACAACTCTCCAGTGTGGCCAGTGCAGAAGCCGGACGGTCAGTGGAGATTAACCATTGATTATAGGAAGTTAAATAGTAACACAGGCCCTCTTGCAGCAGCAGTCCCCAGCCTTGCATCCGTGGTGATAGCTATTCAAGCTGTGTCCCACGCATGGATGGCTGTGATGGATGTGAAAGACATGTATTTCATGGTCCCGCTGCAAGAGGAAGACAAGGCCCAATTTGCCTTCACCTGGCAAGGTGTCCAGTTCACATTTAATGTCCTCCCACAGGGTTATAAACATTCAGGCATAATTTCACACAATGCCCTAGCAGCATTACTTGACACTGTCACAGTCCCCAAGGTGTTGTTGTTTATCAATACATAGATGACATTTTGGTTGGGGGGAGTGACAAGGAATAGGTGGGGTCAACAGCTGCAGCCATCTGGGAATTGCTGACCAGGAAGGGACTGCTGATTCCACTAGACAAGTGTCAAGGCCCAAGCCAGGAAGTCAAGTTCCTAGGTTCCTGGTGGGTGGCAGGTGCTGTGGCAGTCCCAGAGGATGCTCTGGAATCCATTGCCAAGGGGCAAATTCCTAGTAACAGGAAGGAATTGCAAAAGCTGCTTGGTACCCTGAGCTATTGGAGGAAGCACATTCCAGGCTTCTCCATCACAGCACGTCCCTTGTATGACTTGCTAAAAAAGCTCAAAGTCTGGGACTGGACACCAAAGCACTCTGAAAGCCTGACCATCCTAAAGGACTAGCCCACTGCAGGGAAGTTACACAGGATGACCTTCACTAGTCACTTCCAACCTATGATTCTATAACCCTCCACAGATAAATCCTTGAATACTGAACAGATTATCTGAGAAGAAATTATTCCTGGGAAAGTTTGCCCCTAAAGGCAACACTTCCAATTATTTCAATGAAGTCAACGGTTCATTCTTAATCTTAACCTCAGTCATCTTTTAAAATGTTTTTCCTTCTAAATAATATTAAAGATGTTGGAGCAAGGGAAGAGTGAAAAAGACTTAGCAACATAACAGTAGCATAGACAAATAAAGTTCTTTACTGCATTCTATTTCTAAAACCAGCTGACAGCCACATTTTACAGCCAATGAAACCGATTCAGTCCTTACTCTGATGCTCACAGGAGTTTCATGCCCAAGGAAAAGGCTCATAACAACACACAGTTTGTAGCAAATCTGAAACTCTTGACAGATGAATGTTCTCTGTGACTTGTATGAGGTAATCCATCAGGAGACGCAGGAGATGGTAGTTACAGAAGGTAAGGCCACAGACCACACTCCTATCAAAGAAATTACCTGTCAGTCACATATGCAGCCTAAGCAGTGGCTGTGTAGCTGGACCTGAGGGGCTGGAGTTTCATGTGACAGGCACATGCTCAGACTAGACAACAGCCACCTATTTTCTCCTCACCACAGGCAAGCCCTGCTATCCTGAGGCTTTTGCTCCACTGCCACAATTTACCTCTCAGAACAGCTGATTTCAGAGGTTTAAACAGCCTCCATAGTTCCCCACAAAAACTGAAATAATTGGCAAAGCCAGTTCCCTTTAGCCAGAAGGGGTTATTTTAATGTGTTTAAGAAAGGGGAGAGGAGAATTTTCCAATACTGTCAAAATATTTTGACATTTTCCAGATCAAAATAGGTCAAATTTTCAGTTAGCAGCAACTTTCTATTTTCAGTTGCAGAATTTGCCTTCCAATGTTTCTTGAAACAGAAGTGCTCTCCGCTACCCAGCTCTATCTTACTGCAGTTTACAAGATGACACTGGACTAATCCCGTTTGTTGTGGCCTCCAGCAGCCTCTATGCAAGCCAAGAAACAGCAACAAGCTGTCATTTCCCACAACACTCACACATGGCCACAAAAATACAGAAGCTTATCTAGAAAGATATTACTCCTACTACAAGTTATATGGTGAGGCTTCTGTTTGGGGAATCACCATCAGTGAAGCAGGATACTTCTTCTCTGTTCTGCTGCGACAACGTACCTTTTAATGAGATATTCCAACACAGCACCAACTAGCCATCAGCAACGTCCCATAATGGCTTTTCAGGAACTCCCAGGAATTACTTGGTGAAATTCTGTCACCACACAAAATGGAATTCCAAATTTGTAAATTACTATTGGCAAGGCCCGGATAAGGTAAGAGGAATGTTTTCCCTGCTTCTAATTCAGCTTGGACATCTCAATAGTGCTAAAAGGCATCCTTGCTCAAGATCACTTACTTCTGAGGCTTACAAAATTACATCCAAGAAATAATTTTTCTGGGGGTTGGACAGACCAAGGAAGTGGGGAAAAAACTGCTTCCATCAAACACGTGTTTAAGATATTTCCCATCTTTAAGGTACTCCTCATCTTTCAACTAGTAACTACATAAATTCAATATGTTGTGCTGCTAGTAAACTAAACATAGCTCTCAACAACAAAATATAAATAAATCAATGAGAATGCCTTTTGCATGAAGACTCTGCAAGTGCTGTTGTTTTATTGCAGAAGTTAAAGAAATAGAAAATCCACTCAGCTTAGCATTTAAGTAAATTGCTAGATACTTCTATCTCATTCATCTCATGTGCAGGCCTTCACACATTCTTTTTTTTTAATCTCAGGAGATAACTATATGGTCATCTGTTGTTAATATTAGCAGCATATCCACCAAATGCTAATTTCTCAGTTTTCAATTACTATTCTGTTTCTGAATGAGTTCAATCACTAATTCACCTTCGGTTGGTTTATTTGTTTCTTTTTCACTGTGTGTTTAGGGTTTTGGTTTGTTTTGGGTTTGGTTTTAATTAAAACAATTTAAATTTGATACATAAATACTGACATGTTGGAAAGAATGTCAGCTTTCCTCTGGAAGCTATATCACTGAAGTACACTTTTACTCTATCATGCCTAAAGAGTTTAAAATATGTAGTATGGGCAGCTTCTAATGTAATGAAACTACTCTGAGGAAGACCTCCACCAATTTATTACATATAATTCACTTATTACTGTCACCAAAGAATCACACAATAGCATACATTAGGGATGTGTCTAAAGTTCAAATCCAAAATAGCCAGATAAATCTGGAAGGCCATATGCAAAAGAAGTTTAAGGACTGACTCAATAATGTAATCCAGCAGATTAAAATAAGATCACAATAGAAAGAGGAACCTCATAAAAGGCTAACATTAATCTTGAAGTCAGCCCAACAGTGTGTGGCTTGTCCTACACAGCCACTCAATAGGCAGAAGCAGGAAGGCTTCCTCCCTCATCTGCCCCCAGCAGAGAAACTAATCAAAACTACTGTCCTCACACTTCATGGGGTGACTCGCTTCAGAGCCTGTAGCAGAAAGCATAACAGAGATATGCACTGAAAAAACCCTCATAGCTCTTAGAACTATTGGTAGGATTTATTAGCATACCGTGCTTTGGAAATAGGCAAAGTGTACCACTACCTGTGGGAAGCAGGGGCTACCTTAAGGAAGGCAAGAAAATGCTTCCACTTCACAGAACAGAAATAATAAATTCAAGAAACCAGCCCGCACTTTTCAAATGGATTGCAGCATGTGTGCCCAGCCTGATGTACCCCAAACAACACATGAAGACACAATTCTATTCTGCTGCACTCTTTTGAGACATGATATTGTTCGTGTATTTAGTCTTAATGAAAATCATTGTCCAAAGACCTCTTGAGGCTAGTGGCCAGAGCTTGGCTAAGCACAGAGGGGAGCCATACTCCTCTTGCTGCTGCAGACACAGCTACGATCCAAAAGGCTGCTCAGAATCAACCCTCCTGGAGCACATTTTCAAAGTACTGGGCCTCTCTTGAGCCTCTTGTCCCGGGGATACTCATCTACAGCTCCAGTCTAACCCACTACAGATATGCTAATGTTGCTAAACCTGAGTGCTCCCAAATGAAACCTTTCCATTCACTAGCATATTGTGTGCTTAAATGCCATGAAAAAATATAAATTGTTCTCCTCAAACCCCAGCAGGTTCTTTAATGACTAGGCTCCACTAATTAGTAACAGCTGTTAATGAAGTGAGCAGGTACAAACCTAGCCTCCTCAGTTAATGCATGAGAATTTTAGACTGAACTAATATTCAAAGGGAAGCTGTTAAAGAAAAAAAAGTAAAAACAACATTCAGAGGTTATTTCTTCCAACCCCAAGCTATCAGTCTCTATCAAACACAGAGTATATTTGTACTAAAAACTTCAAATTTTTGTTCAGCTTATGCAAACTGATAGCCTGCCACTACTCTCACAAAATGAATGCATCCTTCCTCAACAGATGAACAAAGCAAAATACAGTAATCCAAATCTGGAACAACATTGTTAATGTTTGTATGGCTGTACACATTAAGAAAAATTATAGTTTATGATGTATGATTTTTTGAAAGCTTAATCTGAAAAACTCCTGTGTAACAGCAGACCACCGTAAAACCAGAGTATGGTCACCATTCTCCATCACATTTTTCTCATCTGCTGTCATGGTTTTAAAGAATGAAGCTCTCATATGAATTGGAGAAAGAACAGAAGTATGCTTTAGAAAGAGAGATACAGGAAGAAAATTACAAAGTAGGTACAGAATCCATAGTGAACCCCTTGAATTTTTTCTCCTAACCTGAAACTAAATTTGTAATCCCCAGTGATCCAATCCTACCCCCCCAAAGCCTTTGCCATCTGTAGGCCTAAACAAAAGCCAATGGAAGCCCCAAAACTGGTCTACTCCTTACATGTTTATCTTGATAACACAGCTCCTGCCAGACACAGCTAGGGGTGGGGAAAAGAGAGTAAGCTGGCCTCACTGTGATCTTATAAAGAGATAGCAGAATTATGGAATTGAATAATAACTTTTTTTTTTCCTAATCCCTAGAGGGCTTTTAACACTATAGTTCCCAACCTGGGATATCTGCTTTGATCCTAATTTGCACTTTGATTTCCTTCAAGACTCTGTAATTTCAGTGTGTAATTACAGAAACTTTTCCCCAGCATCTTGGCTGGCAGTTTAAATTCACAGGGGAAAAAAAAAAAAAGGGGGGGTTGGGNCCTCAGACAGCTTGGAAGTAAAATAAGGCTATATTTTACAGCAAGCTAATTTTATAAGCGCATATATATATATATATATACACAATATGTTTAGATGTATTTACAATTATACACAATTTAGAAATAATACAGAAATCCAATCCTCTTTCCCCCCAGACAAAGAAAGCCCAGAAAGGGACAAAACCACTTTCTTCTCTCCCCCTAGACTGAAAACCAGCAAGATCTCACATGTTATCTGGTCAGTCATAGTTAGTATCAATCATGCACAGAGGAGCAGTGCAGGAGGTGGAAGGCAAAAGGCAAGGCATACAAAGAGTGAGAAATTGTTCATACATTGCTGCCTCTTAACAAACCAGTGAATGATATAGACTTTATCATTATTATTATTATTATTATTACTACTTTACAACCAATGCTGTAATTTATTCACATTCTGCAATGAACTTTCAGGAAAGCCCTTATTTCTCTTGCTGGAATTTTTCAATAAGCCTTAGAATACTACAATCTACCTCTTCTATGCCATTCTTTTTTTGCATAAAACTAACCTAAATTAATATTCACAATGATGAATATTAAAGTTCATATCATCTGTTCATTCTTCATTCCAGCTATCTCAGGTGTAGGTAATTCAAAATCTCAGAAAACTGTAAGCAGTTTGTCTCTTCACTCAGACCTGATAGTATTCCAGATACTCATCTCAATACACCTGCTTTCTTTTTCTATAGTGTTGGTGAAAATGAAAGTCTCATGACTATATACAAAGAATTACCACACAAACACATCTATAGCTATCTGGAATGCCCTTTCCAAGGCTGAAATCAAATGATTCTTCCTGCTTTTCTACTAATCAAGCACCACTACAAGTCTCCTGGTTCCCAGTGGTGAAAGAAACTTAAATCAAAATCTATCACTAATGTCAACCTAAGTAGTGGACTTTCCATCTAAAGTGCTAAATTGCCAATTAAGAGAAAACTGTTCAAATAAATACTGAATAAAAACAGTCTACCTTCTAACTATATTCTAAAACTGATCCACAGAAATACAAAGCAAACTGTTCTGAAATATAAAAGTTATGAAAATCAGTCTGTAATACCAAATGCCATAAGGCAGAGGTGGTGGTGGAACAGAGTAATAGAAGGGGAACACATTCACTAACTTACTTCCAGAATGTTTGCCTAACCCTAATTATTTCCCTTCATATTGCCGGTACAGTTGTGCAGATATCCAGTTAAGAGCTCATAGAGATCCTTTTGGGCCTTCTCAGTGATGAAATGTCAGGCAGGGAAATATAGCCAAGGACTCAGTTATATATTCACATATTGGCCTTAAGGATCCTCACTTTCAAAATCTTTATCCCATATAGTATTAGCTTTACATTAATAATCACTTATTATTTTAGGTAATTAAAACTATAAAGTCATTAGTGACCCATTAGGTAACAATATTAGAACAGAAGTCTAGGATTGCCCAGTAGAGGGGTTTTTGCTCTTATATGCACTGGTACACACTAGAAACACTGAAATATAGAAGAAAAAGCAAACAAACAAACAATCATCTATATGTAATGATTCACAGTGCTGAGACAGCTCTGGGGGAAATGTGCAACTTCAAAGATCATCACAATAGTAAAAAATAAGAACTATTTTAAGAAATCAAGCAGATGTCCTTTTTCATCTTTCTTTAGGAACATCTTTTTTTGCATTTCATATATGTATATATGCCTAGAGTTTTTCAAACATTTATAAGCAAAAACATCTGTACAAATCAATTGAAAGACTCCATTCATATGACTTTTAGGTCACTCCATTAACATCCAAGTTCATAACCGTAATCTGGATATTGTTCCTGTACCAATATCACTGTTTTAATTATCTCAGTTCTTCAGGCACTGTCCTCAGTGTAGCTGCAGTATGCCAGTACAATCTTGCTTTATACCAGGATATCTTGTTCCTCCTTCCATTGCAGAATCCATACCCTCCCCCCCAAAGTATTCTCTTTATCAAAGAATCTCTGGTCAAATGAGAGATCTCTTAATTTAACTGAGAAAATTTTATGTGCAAATAAAACTTAGACATATGGAACATTGCAGGCAGAAGTCCCATACAGTCATGTGAGACTGCAAAGAAACTGTAGGATTTCAGAGGACGTATTGTTCAGGAGCTAGGTGGTGACAAGATAAGAGAATTGCTGGGATTTCTGGATGTCAGCTGTGAAACCAAGAAGTTGTCAGGCACCTGCTGAATAGAGCGTACTAAAAGTGAGTGTAGTCAGTTTCTGAATCTATCACTGTAACTAAACAGATGTGGGAAAAAAAAAAAAAAGTAGTGCTGTTTGTTTTGTTTCAGAAAGTGATGGTTTATTTCTACATTCTACATGTGATCTCCATTTGTTGTTTTAAACAGAAGATATCAACAAGATTTTTTTTTTTAAATAAAACTTGTCATTTTCTCTTTACTTTTAACCTTTCCTATTCCATGCAAATAACCTTCCAGTTCTTCTCTTCAGTTTTGAAAGACAGTTCTGAGATCACAAATCACTTCTTGGAATCTGCTAAGAGCTGCATTTCTGCTCCTTAAACATACTTCCAAACATTTCACTGCTGTGGCATCCACTCTAAGGTTGGATCTTACATTTAAGGCTCTTCCAGACATCGTCCAGCAAACATTCCTGAAGTGGTTTAAAATTACTGCCATTGATGGTCTTCCCTGTCCCTTTGCAAGAAATTACTGACCCCTCAGAGATGTTCCATGTCATACAACCAACCATAAGCCAAGCGGTGGTGGTTCTTTACTAAAAAACTGATAGAACAGATAGAATATTTTAAAATTAAGGATAGGAAATTTATTACAAATAAAAGTGTTTTCTTAGCTTTCACACCCATGCTTTTAGCAACATAAAAATACTCACAGCTTCCCTATTTCTAAGTCACTCCACTTGGAGAATGGCAAAAATCAGAGGTAATATTAGACATGAAGTAGACTGCCAGGATGAGTATCCCAAGTTTGGTTTTCTTATCCAACTATAACATGATACATAATTGATCTGAAGCACCAGCACTGTTAATTAACACAGCTGGGGACTAGGAATGCTTGAGAGATCCTGATGCCCTTAGAGAAAGTAGGAAAAAAACCAATCCACAAAAAAAAAACCCAACCAAACAAAAACCCCCACACAAAATCAGCAACCACAACAAAAAGTAACAAAAAAA
>VWZI01006838.1:53505-81530 GCA_013396835.1 Psilopogon haemacephalus
TTTTATTTGAGCTTTCATCTTCACTTCTAATTCTAGTACTGAGAGAAACTTCCCAAGGAATAGAAGGGCAAAAAGCCTCCTTGATGTAGATTCTCTGTATTAATAACAGTGACAAGAGGGCCCTTAACCCTGTTTAATAGCTAAAAAGACAAGTGGCAGGGGAAGAAAACAGAAATTTATACGAATGAGACGATATTCTATTATGCTGCCTCACATGGTGACAGCATAGACTCATGAATTTTCATCTGACATGACAGTTGAGATCATTCCCAGGGTCCTACTGCAGAGAATGCAGATTTGCCTTTCTCCTCACATCACAGGGCTGTTCAAATCAGCACCAGCTGGACTGGCTTCTCATGAAGTCATCCTTATAAGGAAGAAAGAAGAAAATATTTCTTTTTGCCCAATGCATTATTACAGGAAAAGGTAGACTTCTTGTTGGGATGGTAAATCCTGCCAATAAGGAAAGAGGTTCCTTATTGTCAAGCTGGACAGTTTTGCTAAAAGTCACAGAATCACTGAACCTTAGAAGTTGGAAAGGTCCTCCAGAGATCATAAATTCCAGCCTCCTTGCCAAGGCATGATCACCTAGAGTAGTCTGCACAGGAATACATCCAGGTGGATTTTGAAAGTCTCCAGAGAAGGAGACTCCACAACCTCTCTGGGCAGCCTGTTCCAGTGCTCTATCACCCTCACTGTAAAGAAGTTTCTCCCCATGTTGAGGTGAAACCTTCTGTGTTCCAGTTTGTAGCCATTGCTCCTTGTCTTATTGCTGCTGACAATCGAAAAGAGATGGGCCTCATCCACTTGACATACACCCCTCAGATACTTGTGCACATTGATCAGATCTCCTCTCAGTCTTCTCTTCTCCAGACTAAACAGCCCCAGGTTTCTCAGTCTCTCTTCATAGGGGAGATGCTCAAGTCTCCCAGACATCCTCATGGCTCTCCGATGGACTCTTTCCAGCAGGTCTCTGTGTCTCTTGAACTGAGGAACCCAAAACTGGACACAGTATTCCAGGTGTGGTCTCACCAGGGCAGAGTAGAAGGAGAGAAGAACCTCTCTAGAGCTGCTGGACACACTTCTCTTGATGCAACCCGGGATGCTATTGGCTGTCTTGGCCACAAGTGCACATTACTGGCCCATGCAGAACTTGCTGTCTATCAGGACTCCAAGGTCTTTCTCCACGGAATGGAGAATTCAAACATGAGGGGCATTCAGATCCTCTACGTTGTGATGTCCCACAACTGCAGATTCATCTTAAAGTTCAGGTATAATAGACAATTTCAATTTACCATCCTCGATTTCTATAGATGCTATTCCAAAAGCCCATTTGTGACCTTTAGGGTCTTTGAAACAACCTTCTCTCAAAAAGTCAATTCCCAAAATGCAAGGCGCATCAGGACCAGTTACAATAGAAGGCTTCTTCCACTCTTTACCAGTTAAACTTATCTCAGCCTCCAACTTAGTTAACTGTTGAGATCCATCAGTGATTCCAAAAATAGATATAGGCTCTGTCCCTTTGCAATTTGATGGCAACAAAGTACACTGAGCACCTGTATCAACTAAAGCCCTGTGATTCTGAACTTTTGAACTGCCAGGCCACCTAATTAATATATTCCAATAGATTGGTATTGGGGTAGGAGAAATTACAATTATTAGAATTATTGCAATTACTCTGGAGAGCTGAAGAAGTGACAGCTACATTTCTGACATTGTTGCCTCTTTTTTTGCCACTCTGCAGTTCCATGACTCTTTTTTTAAAAAGTAGGCTTACCATCCCATTTGTTCATGTTCGCACCAAATTGGTCACACAGGATTATCCAGAGTGACGCACGTGATTTCTGGTGTCTAAGTGGAATTTGTCTCCTGGGCTGGAATTGCCTTGCAGGAGGTGGGCATCTGTTCCTGATGGCAGAAACATTGACCCAGTCAGAAGATGAAGGAATGGTATCCTTTGCTAGATTGGATATGGAAGTTTTAAGTTCTTCCTTTAGTTCTTTCATGGTATCTTTAATCTCTGTAGTCATAGTTTGTATGGCAGAGACTAGGGTAGAATGTAGCAAGCTGTCCTCTATCTGCCTCAGTTGGTCAGTGAATTCACCAACAGTGAGAGGCCTTCCATTATCACTCCTTGATAGAAACCTTCTAGCCAAGATGTTAGCATAGAATGAAGCAGCAAGTTTAATAAACTTCTTTGCGAGACCTGTTCCAAGAGGAATATAATCAGGCTCATGTGTACCATGATCTCCATAAAGCACTTCCTTCACAGCAAACTCTTTCAGAAGCTTAATTCCTTGTTTAATTGTGTTACACGTCCTAGCTGCCCATGGCAAATCGTCTCAGGAAGAATATCTCATTGCCACAGCCAACAGGAGGTGTGTCCACAAGCTAACCTCACTGAGAGGTGTTGCCAGGTATTTGTATATTCCACTCTCTTTTGTGAGTGGCCCTAGCTGCTTTGCAGACTTGTGTCCTATCTGTAGGGCATTTGCACCAACAGCACAGCATCTCACTAGCTTAGGTATGGCTCTCTTGATTCCCTTGAATATTCCTTTCTAACTTCCCCAGTCTCTCTGAGGGGATCATTAGAGCCCTGGATATCATCCTTCTCCTCTTCCTCTGGTTGTCCTGATTGTCCTTGGCCTAGAAAAAGAACTTTCCTAAGAGCATTCTTAAACCCTCAGAGCCATCCTCTTTCTTGGCAGCTAATCTCACATAGCTCTTCTGATCAATGTTATTTCGATCTAAGTAAATTGGTCAAATTTCTAAGACCGTATTTCTCTTCTTCTTTCCTTTCTGTACCAGATCCCCTCCCATAAATCCTCTCTTGAATCACTCCTTGTCAATGTTTTGTCTCTGCTTTTGCTTTAGCAGGAGTCAAAAAGGCAGGAGATGTTCCTTCTAGTGAGTCTGAATCTCTGACAGTCTGAACTGCTGCCTGTGAATTTGAATTTGATGTAGGTTAGAAACTGCTGCCTGTGGATTTGAACTAGGTGAAGAAACAACAGAAAATTGAACAGCTGGACCTGGTCTTTGGCTGCCTGCTATGTTATTGTCAACAACCAAGACTTTGGCAGTTGTGCCAGAACCTGCAGGAGGAAGTGTAGCAGTGGATGTAGTCCCCCCGTGCTCTCCCCTGGAAGAGATTTTGTTTTGAGAAAGTTGTCTGGGAATCTGGCCAAGTTCTCAGTTTATCTCTGTTTGCGTAGTTTTGCAGCTTTGCTTTCTACCTCTACCAAGCTGTCTTCTTAAAGAGGTGACAGCCAAACTCTTGACATATAATAGAGTAATTAGAAACAAAACCAGAATTACCAGAGCTATATTCATACATGATAAATATACCACTGTATTACATGTGTAGAATGTTTATGTCCTTGCTTTTATACATCTCAGTGAACCCATGAGTGAAGTACATGTCACCATTGTTTTCTTTTCACAGACTATAATCTAGTTTTTCTCATTAAAATATTCCAATTAGCCTCGAATTGGTACACCCTATACTTGGAACTGCTGAGACTGCATCTTGAATACTGTGTCTAGTTTTGGGCACTGCAGTGTAAAAAAGACATTGAGATGCTGTAGCAGACACAGAAAAGTGCAATGAAGCTGGTGAGGTGATTGGAGAGCGTGTCTTATGAGGAGAGGCTAAGGCAGATGGGTTTGTTTAGACTGAAGAGCCTGAGAGGAGACCTTACCACTCTCTACAGCTACCTGAAAGCAGTGTGTAGAGAGGCCAGTGCTGGCCTCTTCTCCCAGGTAACTAACAACAGAATAAGAGGCCTCAAACTGTAGCAGGGGAAGTCTAGATTGGATATTGGGAAATATTCTTTTCTGACCTTAATGATTCTGTTCTATTCTAACTCCTGTAAATCTAGTGCCATCTCAGTGGAGGGCTCTCTAGGACCTAGTGTATCTTGGTGTTTAAAAAGCACTTTATTATTCTGTTATCAAGAAAAACTCAATAAGAAATTATTTCTTCTGATGCAATCTAGAAAGCTTAAAAGGAACCATTTCAGCACAGACATCACAGCTCAGCTTAAGACCTAATGCCACACATCTGCCTATAACACCACACATCTGCCTATAACACAGATTCTCCCATTCTTCAAATGTCTGAGCTTCAGTAAAACATGGTTTTAAAATCTAATTAATTTCTTTGCTTCAGTGGCTGCTAATCTAACATTGACTATTAAATAAGTCTAGGGTATTTTATTTTAAAAGTTTCCAAGTATCTTATGCATCTTTTGAAATTTCTTGATTTGCTGTGAGAGTGGTGGGACATTGTAACAGGTCACCCAGGAAAATTGTGGATAGACCCTCCTTGGAAGTGTTCACAGTCCAGATGGATGGGGCTTTAAGCAATCCAATGCACTGGGAAGTGTCTTGGCATATATCATGGGAGTTAGAACTACATGATCTTGACCTGCCCTCCAACCCAAACAATTCTGCACAATTCTGTAACTTCATAGAGTGTGTTCTTTACTCATTAAACCACAATCACAATATTTTCTGCATATATTTATTTTTACCAAGCAGTCCATGATGACTTCTTAGATGCAACTATGTCACTTGCAAACAGTAGCCTTTATTTCATAGAACATGGATCCTATATAGCACAATGCCTGCTTCAAAGCTTTTTGTAGTATATTTACCCACTGCCATGAGAAATAAGGCTGCAGAAAAGTAGCTTTGTTGAAGGAACCTTTGTTTCTCTTTGCTTTGTCTTTCTGAAAACATAAATTTCTTGCTGTCTCTGATTTTGATTTTCTCTACTAACAAAGGCTGGTTTTTTTTCCGCTCTTAAAGTAATATTTATACATAACATTAGGATCTACTAAAAATGGATCTACTAAACATCTACATTAGGATCTACTAAAAATCTACTATTTCTCTGCTGGGATAAATTAATTATTAAGAAGTCCCATTTTAAGTTGAAAATGGAGAGAGGGTGTTCTTTCCCTATCCATTAATAGAAAAGATGCAGAAGACTATGAAATGTGCAAACTCTAAAATTCTGAAAGGTATTCAAAATAGTCTGAACATCTAATGACTCACATGAACACCCAGTTCTGGATTAAACTGGATAGACAATGCTTTAGTAAATTGAATTCTGTAATTACTTAGGTTAGAAGTCACTTCTGTTCAGTGACTCTACTTGTGCTGGTTTGAACTAATCGGAGGATTTGAGTGAGAAAATTAGGCTATAGGCTGAGGGAGGAAAACAGATGATGTCACTTCACTAACAGCTTTACTGAGAAAGAAAAAAAATGTTTTAAGAGTTCTAACCCAAATATAGATAAGGGAGAGGTTTTCAGGTCTCCCTGGGCTGTGTCTGCTCCTCTTGCATGGTTCTTTTTCCCTGCCTGTTGTAGCTGATTCTTAATAATTACACTAACTTCTTTTCTACTGCTAACCTTCCTGGCCGATCTACCTTCACCTATCTGCTACATCAACAGATGGTGAGATAAAATTGGGGAAGGGGGGAAAGGTGGTAGGGGTGGTTAGAAAACCCCTCTTAGCAACTCTGATCTGTGGGAAGGGTGTAGTGTTTCTGTATTACGTTTTCACTGTATATATCTGTAAATATCTCGTATACACTGTAAATATCTGCTTGTATATTGAGCATTGCTCTAAATATAAAGCTTCATTTATCAACTTCCAGCTGTTCTGCGTCCTAGCCTGTGTTATATCAAAGTGGGGGGGGGGTCAGGTAACTGCTAAACCACCACACTACTGAAAAAGGTCAAACTTTTAAAGAACATGGGTTTTTTTTAATTATGTGTCCAGTCATTACAACTTCTTTTCCCTCTTGAATAACTTAATGAATCACTTAATTTTCATTTCAGGAAGCGAAGCATGATTCTTGAAAAATTCCTGGGTAACTAAATATCCTCAAAGCAGACAATAAAAATCACTCATCATTCTCCAATATAATACAATTCAAAAATTAATAATATAAATGTGATATAATTGCTCACATATATATTTTAATATATCCTCCTTGTTAGCAAAGATATTGCCAATTATTACCGTAAGATAATATCTGGTTGCAGTTCAGTGTGTTTTAATTGTTTTTTAACAACCAATAGTATTTAAACATTCTCTAGGAAAATAATTAAGTATGGATTAAAATTAATTATTTAAATACAGGTTTCCTGCCTGCTGATTTAAATAATTATTACAATTGGTGATTTAAATCGAGCCACCCTGCTGTGACCTGCCAAAAAAAGTTTTCTGAATTGTAATCAAGTAATATGCAGTATTTAGTATTAATTGGAGTGTTTTATGGTTACGCCTCGTTTCTGGAATGAGAAATACAAGTGCTTCCATGGGACTGAATTCTTAATCTCTCATTTCTCCTTTCATTACTTACGTCAGACAAAGAGTTTTATTGCATAACTTGTACAGTCTTATTTGTACAAAAGATTGTATGAGGTTGCAGTGCATTAAATTTCTAGAAGGGAGATCTATCAAATGAGTAATGTGCTGACTGAGATGCAATCATGATGCATCTGTATCATGAAAATATCTAAAATAGTGCTCATTGGTCTAATTTCTTCATATCATTAGATAATCTGTGACCTATTACTATAACTAAGTAACCCAGATTAATTCCTAATTGTTATGAAAATAATCTTCTGACAATATTCATATATTTCTCATCTAACATTTATAGTTCCCCTAAATGCTTCTTTATTTACCACCAACACAAAAACATTGAGTCCCATGCAGTTTCTTGGAGCTCTAAATATGTCTTCACACAGTAAAAGGACAGTGAAATTGCAGTGCTGCCCACTACCAACTCTGCTTTGGATCCCAAAATTTTCTCACAGTCTGCACATATTTAAGCTCCAATTTCATCATGTGTAAGTGAGCTTACATTTGGGTATCTATCATTTGCATACAGAAATCAAAGAGTGAAAAGGGGATTATTAGGAAAAATAAGATGCAATCATATAATCACAAACAGCATACAGAGACTGCCTCTACCAAGAAAACAACTCCTCCTTCCCTAAAAATCCTCAGCTTTCTTTATCAAAATGTCAAGAAGTTTTTCCACGTCCCACATATCTCTTTATGACTAAATAGTTCTGGTAATCGACTACCAGATGATATCTCTAGATCTCTTAGAAAAAAAAAAATAAAGGTATGGAAAACTAGTACAGCAAGAAATATAATTGTACCACAAAACTGACATCAAGTGAACATAGTTTATACAAATTATTATACATGACAATTTATAGATTTATCATCATAAAAAAAGAAATGTTGCATTGACCTTTAGATCTTTAGCACTGCACAGAAAACAGGGACTCAGAATTGTTTCTTAAATGTCAGCTAAGTTCTGGTTTAACATCAACAAAAAACAAATAAACAAACCCACTAAACAAAACAAAAAGACACAACATGTGAACAGTATCATTCCACGTCTCATGCTCTTTCAAACTCCCAAAGTTCTGGGAGAGGAATTTAATTACAATTTTGCCATGTCTCCACATTCTTCAGGATTCTTCATGGGGCAGCTAAGCAGTGAAAAACAGACACACACAAAAGTTTTCACATGTTATACCTCTCTCCATTTAAAGCTACAGCAGATACCATAAGCCAGCAAATGAACATATACTTCAATGACATTGTTTAACCTTCATCTTTAATTATTTTGCAATTGCTCTAGGGAACAAAAACTACCTACAGTAAAGCTTCTCAATTCCATTCACAATCACAGTGTCTGCTGGAGGCCAACTGACAAGCTAATATGATAGTCAGTGGTGTGTCTCTTTGAAGTTAATCAAGCCAATACCTACACCCCAGAAATTATGGGCTGGACTTCAAAAGATTGAAAAAAAAAAATTAAAAATCAAGAGGTCCTGAGGGGAAAGGTTTGATACATGACAAAGAGCTACCCATTTAGATAATTATGTAAATGGTCACAAAACTGTGTCTGTGAAACTGTAAGACACTAAGGGGAGAGGCATTCAGAGGAATGAATTCACTTGATCTGAAATACAAGAAATCATAAAATTTGCACAGACATCATGCCTTTCAATATTTAATCTAAAACTCCCTTTCTCAACATAACAGATTTTTAAGTTAGCAGGAACATCCAACTTCAAGTTGCCACTATTTTTTTTCACCTTTGCTTGCATACTAGATAAAGACTATTTTATTATGGCCAAAACTTTGATGCTCAAGATATCATTGGTTATCCATCATAAAGCTCACTAAATAAAATCCTTAACACCCTCAGAGGAAAAAACAAATGAGAGCGACAAATGAGAAAGAAAGACGTAATGTATGTAATTACTTCATGTGCTGGTTTGAGGCTAATTGGAATATTTTAATGAGAAAAATTAGATTATAGCTTGTGAAAAGAAAAAACAGTGGTGATGAGTACTTCTCTCATAGGTTTGCTGAGATGTATAAAAACAAAGACACAAACATAGTTAAAAGGTTTTGTGTCTGTGTTTCTGCCTTGCTTCTGCCATATTAACTGCTTTGAGCTGGAAACTGTGTAACCCAACTAATTATCTCCTTCTAAGCCCCTTTGTCGATTCTTCCAACTCACTTTGCACATAAGGCAGATTCTGAGATAAGAGAGGGGGCTGGAAAAAAGGTAGAAGGGTGGTTGGGAGCCCCTTCTAGGTACTCTGATTTCTGGGAGGGGTATTGTGTTTCTGCATTACTTTTAACTTGTATAATCTTGTATACATCAGTAAACATTTGTAATATATTGTAAATATCTCTTTGTATATTGTAGGAATTCCTTTGTTAGCCTTTGTTCAGAATACTGAGGGACTGATGCAAGGATGTTTTGAGTTTAGTAAGACAAAAGCTATGGGTACAGGGTGACACCGAGTTGGTGGAAAAGTACTGGTAGAACAGGGAAATATAAGTGTGAAGGACTGAAAATACGTAAGAGCAGAACCTCGGGAGATGTTTTTGTATTAGAGATAGCTACTGTCTCCTAACCAAGTAAAAAGAATGTAAGCTTTGCTCGAATACGCGTTTGCATCTCGGTAAAGCTGTTACTAGCCAATAGCTTGATGTACACAACTGCGCTAACCAATGACTATTTGACACAATGTAAAAGGCTTTGGATTTTAGAGTGTATAAGTCGGTGCTTTGCGCTCAATAAATGGACACCTTACTTGTATCAAGTAGAACTCCATCTCTCCATCACTGTAATATATTGAACTAAGATGTAAATATAAAGCTTCATTCTTTAATTTCCAGCCAGCTGAGTATAGCCTGGGTGAATTCACTGTGTATGGGGGGCAGATAACTCCCAAAACATCACATCTCCCTTGGTTGCCTTGAGTAAGAAGATCAAACAGTACTCCAGGCATATGTTCCCAGGGTTCCTGAGGAACCTGCAGAGTTTAGGGGCAGCCCAATATGCATTTGCTTTGGCTGTGGCTAAGATAGACTTGATGTTAAAAGATACATGATGTTCTTCTACATGAGTCCTCATCTCTACTTCCCATGAGAGATAACAACAAAAAGATACTACTGTTGCTTCAGAGTTCAGTTTGCAGCTTCCGTTGTAACGAGACTCTGGGTTTGTTCCTACTACTTGTTACCCTCCAGGTAACAAATATTCTCTAACCATTGCTGTTACTCTGGGCATCATCTCCACATTATCTTGCATTTTTCTTTCAGCAATAGTTTCAATGTATAAACAGATCACTGGAGTTACTTTATTAAAGATGTACAGTACCCAGCACAACATGGCTCCATTACTTGAACAGAAGTTATTACAAGGCAAATAAAAATAATAGTTAATATTATTAATCTTCTCAGGCCCAAATGCTTGAAATGCACAACTTGTTCTGCAGTGTGAAACTATGTGACAGAACTGTTTGAGTTACAAGAATGCTAGCAGACTTTCCAAAAAGCCTCACACAAAATAAAAAGCTAAAAGAAAGTTTATTTGCCAGAGCAGGGTCAGTCAGAGAATAAATCACAACTCAATGACTAATCTACCCTTCTTTTGTGAGCTGTAAATTTGTAAGAAAGAGCAAGTTCTCAAGTTGGTCATGGCACAAATGGTAAATCTCAGTTTGTCACCAGCTAATAGGAATGAAAATATTCAAACACAAATATGTCATAGTAATGAAACATAATTTTAGATGCTTAACCTTTTTAAAAAATTAATATTAATTACATTATTTCTAAATGGATATGTTGGTCTATAAGCTTTCTTTTTGCAAAGAAAGAAACTGAAAATAATACTTCAGGATTCAAACTCTATTCACTGCTTGTACAGTTTGGAAAATATTAGAGGCTGTTGAAGATAAGACATCTGTCATCAACCAGGCCAAAAATTTCTCTTACCAGTTAACTGATCTGCTCAGACAAGTTAAATCTCACCCATTTTATTCTTTCATCTCCTTTTGTCAGTAGAACACATAGGTACAGATTTACCTACCCAACAATTTAAGAGGTGTTGTATTCATTGATATCAGCATACACCAGAGACAAATAACACATCTACACTTGTGTTGGTTTGAACTAATTGGAGGATTTGAATGAGAAATTAGACTATAGGCTAAAAGAGGAAAGCACTGATGATGCTACTTCACTCATAGCTTTACTGAGAAAGAAAAAAAAATAAAGAGTTGTAACCCAAATACAGATATGTCAGACAGTGTGAGACTGCTTCAGACTGCTTTGGGCTGTGGCTGCTCTTGCATGGCTCTTTCTCCCTGCCTCTTGTAGCTGAATCTGAATAATTTCACTAACTTCTTTCCTGTTGCTAATCCCCCTGGCCAATCTACTTCCACCTATCTGCTGCATAAAACAGGTGGTGAGATAAGATTGGGGAAGGGGGGATAGTGGTAGGGGTGGTTATAAGCCCCTCTTAGGGATTTTGATCTCTGGGAGGGGTGTGGTGTTTCTGTATTACCTTTTACTGTATATATCTGTAAGTATCTGTTATACATTGTAAATATCTGCTTGTATATTGTGCAAAGCTGTAAGTACAAAGCTTCATTTATTAACTTCCAGCTGACTGAGTCCTAGCCTGGGTTATTTCAAAGTGTGGGGGGACAGATAATTGCCAAAGCACCACAACATTCAGTAGATTAAAGGAATTACATCAATACCTTCCCCACATATATGTTTGGGGCAGCTTCATCAGCCTGGTCCTGGGAAAGAAGTAGATTGCGTCACCATTTCACAAGGTGCCTCTTACTACCTTCAGTTCCATCAGGTCTCTTTCCTATTTCCTGTCCTCTTCCACTAGTCTGTTTTACCAACATGCTCAAAGAACAGGAGCACAGACTGCCTTATGCCTTGGCCTCATGAGGGGATCTTCCTTCCTTCTGACATTGTTGCACTGGATCATGACACTAACTTTGTTAAGTAAATCATCGATAAATCCTCACAAAGTCTCAAGCATATTGTCAATGAGAATGATTTGCCAATGTGTTCACAGTAACGAAAATCAAGGTCTGAAAACTCTCACTCTGTCTCTTCACACTCATACTGAAAAACTAATTTTTTTACTGACATACACTTAGCTGGTTATTTGTTTCTGTACATGCTTACAGGGTCAGGAATATAGGCGTAAATTCCATCTTCATGCAATATGATTTGATAGTTCACTAACTGAAAATGTACCAGGTATCACCACAACAACTTTTTCTGAAGTACTGTTGACCCAAAGATCAATATTAAGAGCAGTATTTGAGGGAATATATATCTTTGTGCGACCACCTAGTTTCACCATCACCTTGCAACAGAATCACCTCACTCGTGTACTCAGTACTCCTTTCACTTATGCTGCTGTTGCCTTTACAGTTTTTACTTAAAAGTAATCATGAACTGCACAGTTTTATGAAGGGATACAAGCTCTTCAGATTCTGTGAGACAGACAGACATCAGCCTATGGAAAAAGATTGTAGAACCTGGGGTGCATTGCTTAGGGCTTTCACTGTTAATATCACCTTGCATTTTATAACTACATCTTCTGTCACAAACTCTCAAGTACTGCTTACTTCATCCCCAACGAACAGCATTATGAACCAGGTCCCTTGCCCAAATTTGTCCCGAGAAATCCTGTATTTATTAGACTTTCTCCACCAGACCTTTGTGGCTTCTTCTCAGCATTGCTTTTCATTGCAATTCAGTACTATAAGGCAGCGTCCTGTGTTGTATTTATCAACAAAGGCCACTTAGGTAAGTTTACTGCTTGAGAAAAAAAAAAGCTGTCAAATGCATAAATCACAAACCTCATAAAGCAAGCAGCTACTCATGTCCATATGGTTTTCTAACATTTTTCTTTTCAGCTCAGGAAAGACTAACATGTAGGTTTTGGTAACTGGGTAATCTTTTCAATCTATTTCCATGATTTAGAAAGCAAACTGAGGAAAAAATATTTTATTTCAGAAGGATGCAAACAATTTGGTAAGGATTTTTTTCCCCACTTTTTTTTTTTTNTTTTTTTTTGCCTTGTTCTGCTAATAAATACAGAGCACTACCTTTGGTGGGATGCTGAATTTATATGTGTCAGCATGTTTGTACTAGTAAGGCTATCACATAACACACACCAAATTCAAAGAGTCTCCCTCTCTGGAGATACTCAGAACTCACCTGGACATATTCCTGTGTGATCTGGTATGGATGATCCTGATCTGGCAAGGGGGTTGGGCTGGATGACCTTTTGGGGTCTCTTCCAGCCCCTGACATTCCATGATCTAATCAAGCCATAAGCAATAGCACAACTTGCTTCCATTGCACATTTGGCAGACTCACACAGGAGAACAGGAGTTTGGCCTGACATTACATTTCCACAGCACACTAAGTCTGCTAGAAACTCTGTTCGTTCACAGAATAAAAAACAATCATCATCATTACCAGTGAAGTCAGAAAGGAACTTAATAAGACATCAGAAGCTAAATGCCAGGCAGGAAATATCCCTTTGGAGAGATATGTCAGTAAGCAAAGCATGCACATTTATCTTACCAGGATTTTGAGAGATGCTTTAAAGTGAAAGTTCAAGGAAAAAAATACTGCCAAATGACTGTAAAGACCTACTGAAATTCAGTGGGAATTTGGTATCAAAATTCCTTAGGCTCCTTTTAAAGATTTCAGCCAAACTATAACTACACAAGTCTGCTGTGAACGTGGATCAGTGTGACACTACAATGTTTCCAAGGGAAACATCCAATCTACAGATAACCTCAAAGCACTGTTTGCTCTCTAGCTTTCTCTACCAGCTGTCTGTGGGCATTTGGAGCTTTAACTCATTCTAATCTTCCAGCTTCACTTTATTATTTTGATAGGGTGATGAATTAAAAAACAGTGTAGCAATACAAATTATAATGAATGAAAGTATCTCCTACTTACTTTGTTAGACATGTCTCTCTTCCTGCTTTCACTTCCTCCCTACTTTCACTTCCTCCCTACTTTCACTTCATTGTTATGGGCACTTTTCAGTTCTATTAAGGATTGTGGTTTTTAATATTAGGACAGAAAATAAAAGGGAACAAGGATATAACATGATGGAAATATTACTCATTAAAATTTCCAGAGGAACCCAGAATCAGAATGTGAAGAGACATTCATAAGCTTTAAAACACCGGCGGATGTTTAGCAAGTTTTAAGAGCACATGCAGATACACCTATCTGAAAACCTTCCACGATGCCTATTCATACTTATTTTGTCAAGTATCTGCAAAGGTCTGGCTTTCATTGATTAAGATGAAAAATAGAACATGTTTACAGGTAACTAGGATTCTGGCCTAATTTTTTAAACTAATAACAACTTGCTGCGCTCAATTAAGAAGGAACTAAAATTTGTTTAGACAATAAAATAGTGCCTTGTTAGTCTAAAAGAAAGATTCTTACTTTTAAAGTACTTGTTTGTTTTTTGAAGGAAGGAGTGGGTATATAAACAGTTTCACAGTCCCTTATAATGCCAGAACAATTCCTGTTTTGGAGAACCTAGTCTGGCTAAGGTAATACTTCAGACAGGTAGGATAAAGATGCTGGATGAATCAAGAGAGTAGCAAAACAGGGACCCTCACTGGTCTCTAAAATGTTAATGGAAATGAGGCAGAGAAAGTTAGCATGGGCTTGGCCTTAGTCCCCCAAGGTACTACTTAAACCTGCACAAAGGCACACAAAGACAAAAATAAGTTTGAAAAGAAGAAAGGCAGACTTCAACTCAGTGAATATTTTGTATCATCTCCCTGGATGATTTTTTTTTAGGATACTTAATTCTTTTCTCAGATACTTTGCTTACAGTAGATGTGTAAAGCAACATAGGGTTACTGCTAACAGATCAGGAAGAGCTCCTCTGAAGGTCTGAGTAAATGCTCTGACACAGAGCTGCGCTGCCTTCCAGACAATGGTTTGACATCTGCTCCATCATGTTAAAGCAAGATTTTATGAAGTCCAACTTCAATTCATTTTAAAGCCTCGTTTGAAGATCCCATTTAGACCCCCTTGCCGTATATTTCACTTCCCCAGCTGCTTAACATGCACGTCGGAGCCTCCAACACTGAGCCATATAGATTTGTCTTTGTCTTTTGTGTTAATTATTAGCTGCTGCAGAGCTGTCTCTGTGGGTGAACGCACACAGAAACAAAGGCGGCAATGTTGTAAAACCTTTTATCTTTATCAGGGCACATTATTTGATAAGGTGCTAAGCTAATAGCAACGCATGTCAAATTGTGTTTAGACAGATCAGTGTGCTGGGAATTGGAGGTTACGTTTTTCTCTGGAAACCAGCACCTGTAGAAGCAAAGAGAAATTCATACCAATATTCACAAAACTATGTAAACTGTAAACCATCTCAAAGCGATTACTTTACAACTGGATCTGAGACAATGAACCTCTGTTATTTCATCTGCCTGGTGCATATCTTTATGAACTTTAATCATAACCTCACAAAAGCAGTGGAAATAGGGAACAGAATATAGGGCAGTGAGCAATGAAGTACTACATCAACATTATGCAGTCCTAAGCTTATGAAAACATCTCTCAGCACACAGCTGAAGACACTAACTTCACAGTAAGACCTAAACATCTACCCCTGCAAAACAGGCAAGGGTGTGCATCAAGACATCCAAAGCTGATAGCTTTGGGGGAAAAAAATCTTTAAAATAATCAAACATTTTCCACACATTAGAAGAAAAGATATGATGTGAATTTATGTATATATGTGTGTGTATGTGTATAAACTTCCAAGGTTTGGGGTTTGGGTTTTGTTTGAGTCTTCTTCTCCTTCCCCCCTTCCTCACAGATATGTCTCTTCAGGTTTTCAGTCCTTTAACTGCACTAAATGCAAAGCAACACTTGGACAGTGCTACTTAATGGAAAATAAAAAAACTGTCACGTTCCTATGAATGTGAAGAGCTGATAATGCTACCCACTCAGCCTACAAAACACACCATGGTCCTTCTTCCAGAGATCCTTACCTTTTCAGGTAACTTGGTCAATTTATGTGTTTCAAAGTAGTCCTGCTAATCAGTGCTATACATGTTCATTGTCACAGTCTCTTTCAACACCTTAAATACTTTGACTAAGACCACAGATACCACAAGGAATTATCCCAAATGCTAGGTGTCTAATTTGCATGAAGCTTACAACCTTGCTTATCTCAAAGACATTGGGCTTGAGGTACATATTTAGATAATCATGATTTCAGGTACTCAAGGATGGTTTCTGCACAGTAAATAGATAGATGTTTCATAAACAAGGTTTTAAGTAATTAAGGTTCAATCAGAATTATTCTGCACACAGAAACAAAATTTAGATTATTTCACCTTCTTTCTCTACAGAATTTGTGGTAATCCTGGAATAAAAGCTAATGCTTTCAACATTTCCATACTAAAAACCTGCGCTTACAAAAATGTAATAGATTGCATTTATACAACTGTGTGAAACTTTACGTGTAAGAAGTATGCATGCAGTTTATTTCTACAACTGGTTAATAAACAAACTGGGCTCCAAAACGCCACAAAAAAAAAAAAAATCCAATAAAACTGAGTTTTCTTTAAGGAGAATATGAAACAACTTCAAGAGAAACGTGACTAGCAGGCCAAATTTTGCAATTCTCCCCTTCTACTCTGCCCTGAAGAGAACTCACCTTGAGCATTATGTCAGGTCTGCTGTTCACAGCACAAGAAAGTCATGGACCTGTTTGATCAGATTCAGAGGAGGACCACAAAAATATCGGATGGGTGGAAAAACCTCTCTTGTGATGAAAGGCTAAGAGCTGGGGTTGTGCAGCCTGGAGAAAAGAAGGTTCTCAGGAGATCTTATTGCAGCCTTTCAGTACTAAAAGGGGGCCTATGGGAAAGAAGGCCTGTTGTGATAGAGCAAAGAATAACAGTATTAAACAGAAAGAAGTTAGATGTAGATTAGACCTAAGGAAGAAATTTGTTACAATGACAGTGTTGAAACACTGGAACAGGTTGCCCTGAGAGGCGGTCTATGTCTCATCCCTGTAAACATTCCAGGTCAGGCTGGACACAACTCTGAGCAACTTGATCTAGTTAGAGATGTCCCTGCTCGTTGCAGGAGGGTTTGACTAGATGACCTTTAGAGGTCACATCCAATCCAAAACATTCTATTATTCAATATAAGTAGTGCTTTCCAACATTATCGATAAACAATTTCACTTAATTCTTATTCTTAGTTCCACAGGTAAGGCTTCTAGGGGGCAAAAAAGGGGGGGAAAAAATAAAGCTTTTAATGTTGTCTACAATTATTATTCATTCAATATTATCTTTACTGGAGAACCTATTGGCTTTTCAATACTGTAAGTTGCCTACCACAATCTGTTCAGCTTGTGATACAACTGATGAAGAACCTAACACACAAAATAGAAAGATATGATTTTATCTGAGCAGCTAATTTGAGTGTTACAATATAAGACCAACACTTTACAGAGATGCAGCATAACTTACAATTTCTATGTCTTTCTATATTGTAATTTGAGCTCTATCAGATTTTAAAAGTAAAGTAACAACAGACTTCTTGGTAGACTGTGGAGTGAATTTTGGAGGTTAATGTAAATATCAAAGAATTGTGAATCACTGTGTTCACCCATCAGGTCAAAATGACAGACTGAGCAAATACTAGGTAAAGATAAGCCTTTTGTGCATAGGTAGACAGATAGACAGACAGATACATAGACGTACTTGAGTGTGTGTTGGGGTGTGTGTGTTATGCTACCTGCAGCAATCACATAGAAGATATCTGATGGTGATGAGACAGGACTGGAAACACTTAAGAGTTTAGTATTATGGTCAATTATACTAAGGTTTCTAGGCTCAAGTATACTTAACATGAAAATTCTTAGAGGGAGAAAAAAATAAAAATAAAAGGCATAATCATAGGGACTAATCTTAAATACCCAAGAAAAGACTGACACTGTCTCACCTGAACAGTGAATCCATTTTTCAGATGGTAGGAACACCCATCAAGCTGCTAGGCAGTCAAACTGATTAGGGATTGGATCACTAACTTGATGATGGAACAGCTGTATTTGCAAATAAGAGCCAAATTCTCCCTTTCTGACCTTTCTGGGAGCTGTAGATTCCCATATACATGGAAGACATTTTCCTCTCAACTTTCTCTCTACTATATGATTGTGTAAGTAGAAACCTTCCCTGAACTCTCCTGTCTTCAGACCATCAGTAAATATGTAGTCCTCAGAGAAACTACTTTCTTTCACACAATATTAATTTACCTAATCACTGATTAATTGGCCTCATCCATGCTCTCAATTTTTAACACAAAGCAGAGGGAGGGGAGGGGGGAAATAAAAAAATCAGGATGTAGCATGGGTCCTTCCATTTGAATAAGCAGACCAGTGAATGGGAAGATGACAGAAGCAAAACACGTAAGAAGTAATAAATCATTGCACAATACATTTTATCCAAAAATGTGTAAGTGGTTACACAAAAAGTTCATCATCACTATCCTCAATTCAAAGGTTAAGGCAAGCAATACATAGAAAAATGCGGGGAGGGAAAAAGTGTCCCAAGTGGCCAGTGGCAGAATTGAGAACAGAGGTGGCAAGAAAACACAAATCTTGAGTCTTGCTTCCTGGTTCTGCTCAGAAATGTGCTGCTCATCCCCAGAAATAACCATTGAAGTACTTGCTTATTTCCTGCTCCTTTAAAATATAAAGTTATTTTAAAACCATGTCAAATGCATCCTTCTCACTCTAGCTCTGGTATTAGTCTAAGGCTGGTAAACAAAAAGTACAAATACTGAATCAAAACATCAAGAATTATTTCTTCTCAAAACTGATTATAACAACATCACTAGTTTGTATGTTATATCGTTTAAATATATTTTCCAGTCATGAAGAGATACTCTTGGACAGGGTTTCTAAGCCACAAAAACACATCTGTAATTCAAAAGAGCATGGCACACAGCAAGAGGATGCAAATCAGACCAAACAGAGCAACTCTGATAGAGAAACCTCATCCCCCCACAAAGATGGGTTATGCATGTCACATTTTCCAGCCTATTTCTCTTAAACATGCTTTGCACTTTCTACTGCTAAAAATAACTCTTACATTAGAAAAAGAACAGTGGCAGAAACCAGCACATGCTGTTAAAATGCTTTCTCTCAAGCCACCATCCCCCTTTTCTTTTTTAAAGAGAGAAACAATTTATCTGTGCATTTCAATATTTTAGTTAAATACAATTATTAAACAGCCATACTAAAAATTAAATAAGAATGGTATTTATATTTTTCACATATAAATCAGTCCTGGGTTTGTTGACACCCATGTTAGTCAAGTGGCCAGAGAAATCTCCCCACTACAAAACTAGTGTGAGAGTACACTGTGACTTTAAAAATGTATACATATGTGCATGTACCTAGACACATTTATTTATCAATGTATTTAACAGGACAAACATTTATTGCGTAATTTACTATATTGGGGAAAAAAAAAGGAACAACAAACCTCCCCTCTATCATAAACAGGGCAATCTAAGCAACACCGGGTTGTGCTTTGTCTCTCATGCCAAAAGTCTCTCATGTCTCTCATGACAAATGTAAAGATGAGATTAAAAAAATAAAGCTGCATGCTAAAAAGAGTATTTACATATGTTTTAGAGACCTCTAAGAATTAAACACTTTTACTCCTCCAGAATGTCTCATAAGAGCTGATCACACCTATTCCAAGCATCAGTCCAAAAATTAATAAGATAGATTTTCTTCATAATTTATAATACAAAGCAGTATGCTCTTTAATATGTTTGATATACAAGAGTTGTTACTATTCATTAGACAAAAGGAGACATGTATACACTTCTTCAGTACCTTGTTTAGTATCTCCATGAAGCGCCAATAGAAAAAATATCAGGTATCCACATACTCATCTGTACTGCAATAATAAAGTTTTAAGCAAAAGTCTTCAAATAGTGCCACCTGGTGTAACCTGTCTAACACTGCCAGACAGCCACCAGCCCCTCAGCTCCATTAGCTAAAACTCAGAATAAAACATTACACAGCCAAACCCCTTCATTCAATGTGAGACTAAAGAGGAACAAAGAAACAAACAACCAACATTTAACAGAGCTCTGGTGGAAGCAGAGGGCTATAAATAGTCTATTGTTGCAGTGTTTATCTGCTTTTGTAGTGCCTCCCGGATCACTGAATAGGCAGCAATCTGCGTAAGCAATGCCTCATAGGAACACTGATACATACACTCATATATAACTGCCTTTAGGAGTGTAATTTATGAACAGCTCATTAATAAGGGTGATATATTACTAATGAGACTCTAACAAGAACCTCCTACAGGTTGCAGTTTAAAGGTTTTGCAGTTGAAGAAATCAAACAAATTGCACAGCCACAACCTGTGTATCACAGGAACCAACAGTAATACTCCTAAAATGCTTCTATGTGACTTAAAAACAACAAAGATAAAATACTGCCATAAGCTTGAAAGTAGTCAGAGTCAGAAGGAACCTTGAGTACTGACGTTTTGTGGAGATGAGAACAAGGCAAATAATTAGCTGAAGCATTTTAAAGTCTCTGCAGAACACATCTACACTGTGCCCAAAATACAATACAATTAATTTTTAAAGTAGCTCAGAGAGGAGACAAGACCTTTTCAAAGCAACTGCTCTGTAAAAGTCTTCGTAGTCCTCATAAGATCCTGATTAACAGGCGTAACAGTCAATTTGCCAAAAAGTGAGCCAGTGTGGTTTAAGTTGCACACTGAGTCAAAGACAGTTTCTTCACATCTATACTGATACAATCTGTTTCACCATGACATAATTGAAATGAGCTCAAAGTATTGAACTTACATGTTCATCCAACATCTGGGTAGGATTGGCTTTCTACTCTTTCATAAATGACTTAAAGTTGACCAAATAGATCAGGCAGCCATCCCATCTAGTTCACAGCAGAAGAGTCCTCAGCAATTTCTTTTACTATTTGGATCTTTAAACTAGAGCCAAATGCTTCATTTTCACAAAGCCTTGCAATGTGTTGCACAGTATTTGATCACCACCTGTACCTCAGAGGAGTCTCAAGTTCCTCGATACAAGCAAGTCAGTCTGGCAGCTAACAAAATACCTCTTGAATTAAATGAATGGAAATGAATTTTAAAAGCCATATAAATATATTGTTATTAACAGAGATTATATTTCCATGCTACTCCTTCCATTGCTAATTTTTCACATACATTTATACATGACTTTTAATTTTGTGAAAATAGATTACATGCTGATTGATATGTATTTTCTTAATTACAAAATTATAGTTTTAAAGTGTCATGTCATAGGTAAAACCATTAAAAGCCACAGCAGCAATGACACTAATGAAAAAGTATCCATATTAATTACTTCTACATTTATCATGTAGCATTCACACACACACTTCTTTTTTTTTCATAAAGATGGCATTTCCTGTAATGTGGACTGGCTTCACTCAAAATGATAGATCATCTAAAAGTACTGGAGGACCAGATTCTCACCTATCCCTAAGGAGCCCTTCACACTGCCAAGCTGTGCACAGGAAATTTAAATCAGGTAGATACAGAAGGCTGTTACAATATCCTCTGCCCAGTTATTCATATTCTGGATTAGTAACTTATACTTCACTAGGCAAGATCTAAGCCTTCAGGCTTTCCACATCTTCACACTCTTTCAAGCTGTTTTGCTGTGACTGAATATAATCATGCTCTCACAACACAACAGTTTGTATTTGCACAGAAATTGGACTTTCTATTAACATTCAAGAATTCCAGCATGCTGTAATTCCATATAAACTATTTCTTTGGAAACTCGTGATGAAAAGGCTGAGTATGCTTGGAATTTAGTACTAGACATTTCCAGAGCACTCATGCCTATTAACACATGGCATTGAGAAGCTCCTCACGCTTAAGATAAGAGTATTTTGTAGACATCAACAGTTACAACTGACAACCTTCTTGTCAAATCAGAAAGTTTTAGTATCTTATTACAGAGTGGTAAACTGAGGCACTGAAACATTAATGGCATTTCTCGAGTAATATGAAATCCAAATCCATGTATTTGAAGGGAAAGCTGCCTCTGAAGAGAGACTAAGGACATGGATTTACAATTAAGGAACTGATGAAAGTTCCTATTTCCAGCGTTATTCAGAATCTCCAATTACAAAATAACATTTGAACATTCTCTCTGGAGCATCAATGAAATGGAAGAAATTGTAAGAAACAGCCAAAGCAGACAGAGACCCAAAATTCTAGCTTTCAGGTTATCTTGAAAAGGCAAGCATCACATTTTGGTTTTGACTGCACCAGTGGTCTATGAATCACACACTGCTGTAGCTAAAGAGCTTGGAAATTATCACAGCCTGTCACTTCTGAGAAGTGCTAAAGGGCAATACAAGGCAATTAATAAAAATTCCTGGGGTAGATCTGGGATAGCTGGACAGGATGGTCGTACACGAGCATATAACATGACTGTGTATACCTATACACCTGTGTGCATATACAAACAGCAAAGAAAGCAGCTGCATACTCCTGCTCAGTGTGCATGCCAGCAGGCTGAAATGGATATGGGTGTCCAATTCCTGCCTTACCTGTATTTCACAGAACAAACACAGAATTTCTTTGCTCAGTTTCTCACCCCTGGGATAAATTCTTCTTGGTAGCTTCACTGTCACACTGAAGTAACTCACCTCAAAAACAGTGATACCAAAAATTTGAAGAGATTTACCAAAAAGGCTACTTTCTATGCTGTGTAAAAGAGAGTGAAATTCTGTGGGTGTGATGAAAACAGTGTTACTTAGGTCAGAAATCTAAAGGGACAAAATCTGCAGGTTGTACTAAAGGCAAATTTTCAAAAAGGGTAGGAAGGAGGAGCCAGGGAACTACAGGCCAGTCAGTCTCACATCTGTGCCTGCTAAGATCATGGAGCAGATCCTCCTGGAGACACTACTGAGACAGGAGAATAGTGAAGAGGTGATTGGGTCCAATCAACATGGCTTCACCAAGGGCAGATCCTGCCTGACAAACCTGGTGGCCTTCTATGAGCAGGTCACAACATTAATAGATGAAACGCAAGCAACTGATGTCATTTACCTGGACCTGAGCAAAGACTTTGACACTGTCCCACACCACATCCTGGTCTCCAAGCTGGTGAAAAGTGGGTTTGATGGGTGGTGGACCACCAGATGGATAAAGAACTGGTTTGATGGCTACGTCCAAAGAGTGGCTGTCAATGGGTCTATGTCCAAGTAGAGACCAGAGACAAGCAGAGTCCCTCAGGGATCAGTCCTGGGACCAGTCTTGTTCAACGTCTTTGTGGGCAACATGAACAGAGGCATTGAGTGCACCTTCAGCAAGTTCGCTGATGACACCAAGCTGTGTGGTACAGCAGACACTCTGGAGGGCAGGGATGGCATCCAGAGGGACTTGGACAGGCTGGAGAGGTGGGCACAAGCCAACATCATGAGGTTCAACAAGGCCAAGTGCAAGGTCCTGCATCTGGGTCAAGACAATCCCAAGCAAAAATACAGGCTTGGCAGTGACTGGCTGGAAAGCAGCTGTGTGGAGAGGGACTTGGGGGTGCTGGTGGACAAGAAGCTCACATGAGCCAGCAGTGTGCACCTGCAGCCCAGAAAGCCAACCAGACCCTGGGCTGCATCAGAAGTGTAGCCAGCAGGTTGAGGGAGGTGATTCTCCCCCTCTACTCCGCCCTGGTAAGACTCCACCTGGAGTACTGCATCCAGTTCTGGAGCCCCTCTTACAAGAGGGATGTGGACATGCTGGAAGGTGTCCAGAGAAGGGCCATGAGGATGATCAGAGGGCTGGAGCACCTCTCCTATGAGGACAGACTGAAAGAGTTGGGGCTGTTCAGGCTGGAGAAGGGGAGGCTCCCAGGTGACCTTCTTGTGGCATTCCAGTATCTGAAGAGGGCCTACAAAAAGGCTCAGGAGGGACTTTTTAGGTTATCAGGTAGTGACAGGACTAGGGGGAATGAAGCAAACCTGGAGATGGGGAGATTCAGATTGGATGTGAGGAGGAAGCTGTTCAACATGAGAGTGGTGAGGCCCTGGAATGGGTTGCCCAGGGGGGTGATTGGGGCCACTTCCCTGGAGGTGTTTAAGGCCAGGCTGGATGAGGCTCTGTCCAGCCTAATCTACGGTAGGGTGTCCCTGGGCATGGCAGGCAGGTTGGAACTAGATGATCGTTGTGGTCCCTTCCAACCCTGACTGATTCTATGGTTCTAAATGAATTCTTACTATGCTGGGCAAATGCATTTCAGCAAAGAAGTTCCAAGCTACAGTATCTTTTGCAACCTCCGTTTGAACAAATGTACTATTGGAAAAATGAGATCTCTCCCATGTATTACATGCCTCCAAAGTCCAAAGAAAATTTGACAGTGTTTTTTTAAAAGTACACCAGATACATTCAAGATAAAAAGCAAGAAAAACATCTCTGATGAAATTTCTGAGTATTTTCACTAATCTACCATCCGTCATGGTGTAAACCATATTCCTGTCCTTAAATCCTTTATCAGCACAGAGTATAGAGATCTAAAAACTATACAGCTATGTTAATCCATATTGCCACCATCTCTGCACCACTTTCAAGAACGTTCATCACAGTCAACAATTAAACAAAGCAAGCTATTAGATGACACCTAAGAAAGATTTCTGAATTGACTCTATCTTATATTTGTTTGCAACCCAGGAAAAAAGTTGGCTCTTTGATATGCAGGTTGATCTGCTGAATGAGTGCTACTGCACACATCTTCAGAAAGATGTCAAAATACTATATACAGGTCTCATCATGTGTATGCAAGAACAATGAATTCAAATGGGAACAAATGCAAAGAGGGCCCATTACAGTGATTAGAAAAATGAAGTGTGTGCCAAGAGATTAAGACAGCTTTATTTTACTAGCAATATAAGTGCTCAGAAAGAATATCTGACTTCAGAAGTATATTTAGAAATAAATATCAAGAGGGGATAAAAACTGCTAAAGATAGAGTAAGGATCGAATAACTACTTTAGTCATGAATATTATTCCAAGTAGTCCTACAATAAGACAGTTTCAGAGCATCTAGGACAAGAAACCCAGTGTTACTTTGAAGTTGGAGCTCAGTAAATTTACGAAAGAGACCAAATAGTAGTGCAAGAAAATTTCATAGACAGAAACCTGATATTTGATTTCACATGCATGTATGCATATATATATATATATATATATACATGCACGTACACAGAAGACATTCTTACCTGTCCACTGCGCAATTGCCTGAAATAAATAGGTAATCAGAAAATCCACTCTAATACTATGGGATTTTTCATTCTATAGTCTGCTTGTGGGAAGAGACCAGTTATGGAGTATGCTCTTTTTTTTTTTTTTTTTTTTTGAGTACTCCCTGCTAAAAAGGGGTCCATTGTCAAATACAGAAATCACTTTACGGGTAATAAATGCAACTAAAATAAATAAAGCCTTCACTTAGTGAGCAGTCTGCAGATTTCTCACATCAGAAAACACAGCCTTTGTCCCAAGACCTACCTGTTTGATTTGTTTGTGACTGAGTTCCTTTCTCTCAGAGATGAGGTGCTATGTGAAAAATAACTTTTAAATCCTGCAAACTTACTGTTGGGTAATTGGCAGCAAAGGTGTGCCGTCCACTGCAGTAAATTAACCATTTAAGTCATAAATCACATTTATGATTTGCACTGTAAATGTAATTGTTAAAAATATTCATCTTAATGGTAAATAGCAGTTCAAATAAATTAAATTAATAATGACAGATTTTTTCCATCAAAAATACAATGTTTGAATAGTTGATTTTAATCACACACTTATATTCAGTTGCTACACATTAATATCTCAGAATATGATTTTAAAACCACAAATGAACGGCCTATTTTTTACTTTTCTCTTACAACAGTGACACTTACTGAACACTGATGATTTCTTTTAATGTAAGAGGAGAACATTTTAAATAACAGAAGTAACTAGTTTGATTCCTGACCCTTTCTAAGCTTGAGAAGGCATACTCAAACAGATAATTTCAGCAAAAGGCAAGAATGAAAAGAAAGGGAATGACACAGGAAGTCAGTTCTCTTTTTTTTTAAAAAAAAAAAAAAAGTCTTCTACAAATATGATCATTTATGGATAGTTGGCATGGCTCCATGCTTCTTTAAACTACATTTGGCAAACAATTTGTAAGATTATGAGCTGGAAAAGTAACATTCCATCAGATGTGAGTTTTAAAAACTATTCTAATGTGTTGTTTAAAATTGCACATGGGGTGATCAGTTCCTGTACCAGAGAAGCAGAAGGCTCAACTGTTTAGGGCCAAAGGCTGAACAGATAGCCTCTGAAAATAAAGAGGTTCATATGGCTCGAATTAATGTATTAGCAAACGACTAGAGCTCCTCTGTATTGCATTATCTGTGGATGCATACAGAAAAATACTCCTTTAAAAAATGTAGCTAAAAGGGTACCGATATGCATATGAGAAATTTTGACTGCAATGCATGTGATACCTTTAAATTACTAACCACTTGGTATTCTCCCTATCCACCCAATAATTAGAAAGAATGAAAATCACATCAGCCTTGTTTTCAACATAGAATAGGATGTGAAAATGAGCATAGGATTATGTTTTCTGTGTTTGGATAGATGTACTGTATGAATTGATCTAAAAGTTGTAACCATCATGGGACCCACCTAATTGCAAAATTTGACTTCGCAGACATAGCCATCCAGTTTCAGCCAAACACAGAAGGCATTGAGGCTTTTGGTGAGAACATTGCACCTGCCACATCTGCTCTAGTGTGGTAAGGAAGATCTGGCACAAGTGGCAATGTGCCATCTCAGGAAAAGTCATCCATCAGCTAGGCTGCTTCAGACCCACTTGCAGACTGTGTTCCTGCACACATGAAATGAAATCCCATTAGACTGAAGTGCTCAAATTCACAGCCAAACTTACTATAAAGTTTGAACTTTTGCAGTCAAGGGAAAAATACCTGCAACATTGAGTTGAATAATTCTTTTGTGATAAAGCTACATCCTGACTGTAAAGCCTTTATTTCCCATTTCCTGAGTCAAGAGCAGTTTCAGGAGGACATTTTCACCAGAAATTCAAAATGCAATTGGGGGGTAGGGAGGGGGAAGCGGCAGGATGTGAGTGGGGTAGAGAGCAGCAGATCAGATTCTATATTTCCCCTAGTATCTACTCTTACAGAAATTAAAACCAAAGCATCCAAGCATATTCTCTCCCTAGAGAACATTTTTTAAGCTGATGTTTTATATATTACAGGACTGTTCTCATTCTAAAAGGATATTCAAATTGCCAGGTCTGATATATAAAACTTGGGCATATTTTAGATGAGCGTCATTCTAATATTCTTCAGGGTCCTCTTTATTATAGTAATCCTAATTACTGTCAATTTGAGGCATAGGAGGTTGATTAAAGAAGCAGCATCTTTTGGCAAGAGTGATGTACATTGTAAATATAAAATCGTATCTTCATTTATCTCAGGTTTTCTTTGGTTTATAACATCTTCTAAGAAAAAGTGGAATGTTTTACCCTCTAACATGAAATTACATTCCCCCTCGAACTACTGACATTTTTAGAATTTTGTTTCATAAAATGTTAATACAAGTAAAAACAGGAATCCAGGGGGATAAAAAAAGTATCTATATTTTCAGAATTAGATGTTCGTATAAACCAGCACGGAAGCAAATTCTGAGAAGACTGTTTAGTACAACCAGATTGTTCAAGTTTATAGGAGATTAGATGTTGGCAGTTGTGGAAGACATTGCCCCTTTTCTCCATAGATGTTTGGGGCATCACCTTTGCATTTATGTCATTTATATGGTACTCAGAATTCATTTACTTTTGCTTAACATCACTCTAGTCATGTAAGGTATTGCTGTAAGTGTAAGCAGAGGATAGAGTCATTGACAGCCAGAAGGTCAGTGGCTCAAGAGATACTCTTAACAGAGTCGCTATTGGAAATATGTGACAATACTGAGATTTGCATCTAGTTGTATCTAGCACATCAGTGTCCCAAAAACTGAATCACTCCTTGTGCTGTCCTGCCCTGCTGTCTTCCCTACATACCTCAATTCCTACACAAAAGATTTCCCATTTAAGGCCAAGGAACTGGAAGCAGAAACACTTGGTTGAACGAGGTCACAGGACTTGGGTACTATGGTAGTCCTCCAATGAGATCCTTTTCATTTCAGTATTCACTAAAAAACACTGACTTAGCTGATTCTTTTACTTCTCCTCAATTAGCATCCTACACGTCACACAGCAAGTACACAAGCTATTGGAGCCACAGCAAGGAGAAAGGGGCCAACTTAAAAACTCAAAATATGATCATATGTTTCTTGAGCTGTAGCACTAGGTTTTAATATAGGCTAGCAAGATCAGGTTCCAGATGCCCACCTGCTACTAAGCAAATAATAAATATCTCTACCTGGGATAAATCACATCTGGACATAAATGGATAAATCATCTTAAAAAAACAACACACACACACCAAAAGGGAAAAAAAAAAAAAAAACCCCCAAGAA
>VWZI01006838.1:81797-93526 GCA_013396835.1 Psilopogon haemacephalus
AGACCTTATAGCAGCCTACCAGTATCTGAGGGGGGCCTACAGGAGGGCTGGGGAGGGACTATTCACAAGGTCTTGTAATGACAGGATGAGGAGGAATGGGTTCAAATTGGCAGAGGGGAGATTTAAACGGGATGTCAGGAGGAAGTTCTTCACAGTGAGGGTGGTGAGACACTGGAACAGGTTGCCCAGGGAGGTTGTGTCTGCTCCCTCCCTGGATGTGTTCAAGGCCAGGCTGAATGAGGTCTTGAGCATCCTGATCTAGTGGGAGGTGTCCCTGCCTACGGCAGGAGGTTGGAAGTGGATGATCTGTGAGGTCTCTTCCAACCTAAACTATTCTGTGATTCTGTGATTCTATTTCTTAAACTCAGTTGTCTTAATTAGGAATTAGGTCTTCTAACATTCACACAACTAACATGGCTCATGAAGTAAGTCTCCTACATACTGCCATTTTAAATTATTTTAATTTATATCTTTTTAGCCACTAGGAATTCTAGCTATGAATCAGAGGTTACAGATTTTATTCTATCATGTCTCACTTAAAAAAACAAATAAAACCGTTTAAGGAAAAATTTTAACTGTGCAATTATACTATTAAGGTGATGGAGTAGTCTCTGCCATTTTTCACTTACAGTAGGGTTCACATAAGCACGTGCTCTACAAGAATTAGTCCTAAACCCCTGAATTTGTAGAATATATGTTATTACAACTGCTATTACAATAGTTGACATTTTTTATTATGAAAAGCATAAAGCACAGGTGAACAAAATACATAAATATATATATTTTCTAACTTGCTATTGGACCGTTTCCAGTATATATTCACATGAACACAAATTAGTAGGCACTGACAGAAAGGATTTGCCACACAGCTCTGGTACACCAATTTGCAATTTGTATATACGTTTAGCTACAGCTAACCCAGGCACATGAATATGGTGTCAGATTTCTGGTGAAAGCTTGTAACATCCTGTAGCAATAATGAGAAAACTAAACCAGAATGTCGCATGTTAAAAGTGAACTACAGTGCTGATCCAAAGGCCCTTTCAGCTGCAAAAAAAAAAAAATAATAATCTGGTTATACCTTTGCAAGTTTGGGGTTTTTCCCAAAAAATAATTTCCTGATTCTATCTTAGTTCTGCTTAAAAAAGTGCTTATTACTTAGTCACATATTTTAAATATGTTTTAGAAAGAGACAACTGATTCTGGTTATAGACAGAACTTTTTCCTTCCCTGCCAAATAACAGATTCATTTTTCTCTAGTTCTTTGGTTTGGAGCAGGAGAATCGATTTATTTATCTGAGTACTAGGAAAGGATTACACATGTAGATGGATTTACGAAACGTCAACCACAGCAGGCTGCTGAAATTAAAAGAGCCTAATGCATGGGGAGTGGTATACTTTACAGTAAGGGAAATGTCAAGCTGTGGAAAAACTATTCCAGAAGGCAGCTGTGAGTTAAGTACAGAGTTCACTTCTCTTGTCACTTCATACTTTCCTTAGAATAAGACCCGAATGTACCATTTTGAAACATGTAGAGTAGCAGCTAAAAAATCCACCACTAGAGCGTTCATATTAGAAGATTTTTCTGCCTTTACAGAAGGGAAAGGGATTGTCAGAGGTCAGACAGAATTGAGCAACCCTGCTGAGTCACTTCTATCAAAGATACACTGTGGAATGCTCTAGGTGTCCTTTCCTTACTCTTCATGGCTACTGAGATAGAAAAAAGAAGAAAAGGAAAAAAAATGCTCAATATTGACTAATTAGGCCCTGATAACAGGGACCAATGCCAATTTTTAACAGATAAACAGGATTTTTTGCTAAAGAAGGGAATCAAATATTTTTTCCAATAATTCTCATGCAGTTAATTATACACTTTAAAACAAATCAAGTGTGACATATTGCTCACTGTTAGGTTAACTTTATCTCACAGAAGAGAGCAAGATATTTTCCTCTTTTTTGTGAAACCAAAAACAAATACTTGCAGACCTCCAAATATCATTTACTGAAAATCAGAACTGCTTGGCAGACACAAAATCACACATACACCAACTTCCCTCTCCCCAGCCATCTATTACTTCTTCTCTATCTCCATAGGTGAGATCTGCCTTCCCCAGGAAATGGCCAACATGCTTTTATTTCCTGGCAGGAAGCAGACTAATGATTTCAAGGAGGAGCATAGCTCCCATTTAAATGCAAAACTGAACAAATACCTTCCCAAACAACTGGAAGTGAAGTGGTTTTGTTTAGAAGACTAACAGAACTTACTTTATACCTGGGTTTAAATTCTATAACTGCTAATGCATGCAAAAATATTTTACATTTAAAATACATTAAGAAAAACCCTATCGGTACAATAACATCAAGACCCTGGTGTAAAGCAATGTTTTAATTTATCTTTTTTTGTCAAGAAAGGGGGATTTTTTTTTAAAGTACCTTCTTACCTCCTTGCAGTGCATTTATAACAGGGTTTGGTGTTAGAAGTAAAAGAACCATTGAATTACATTCAGATACACTTCCTCAGTGCAGTCTTCTACATTTGAAAGACAGCTGCCTCCTGGTCCTTCCTTAACAAGAAAGTTTTCACATCACTATTGAAATTATATTCATTCTGGCATACCACATCTTTAGATGATTAGAAAGCAGAATTGTATGAATAAGTTAATCTCTGTTCAGGAAACAGGTTAAACACATAAGTATTAATTCTCCAATTGTCTAATCTGCACTGCTGCTCACCACAGTAGGTACAGTTAGCTATCACTTGCCCATGAGTTTTCTGCTATGACTTTTACATTCAGTACCTGTCAGTAGTAGAACTCATAGAAATTTGGGCTCACTTTAAAACAGAGTTCACAATGAACTGTAATCACATCACAATAATTGTAATCACATCTATACATAAGATTCAGTGAAAACAGTCCACTTTTGTCAAGCTGCAAGAAAATCCATGCAATGTTCTTCTGCAGATAAGAAAAAAAAAAAAAAAAAAGCTTCTCTAAGTGCTAATTAAAAGCCTAATCAGAAGTAAATCAGGTAAATAACAAATACTTTCCCATAGCATTTAATTACTGCTTGCAACAAATTAACATAATGTTGCCTCACAACATTATCATTGAGAGAAAATCATGCAAGTTCACCAGGTAATTGCCTCTCCTCGTCTTCACAAGAGAGGCCAAGCAAAGGTGACTCTCTGAAGATCAGGGCAGGTGTGGGCAGATCACAGCAGGAGCCATACAAAATGTCTGTGCTATTAAACTGGAAGGTCCCATCACCTCTCTTAGTCAAACAGACAATTGAATTGCATAGAACTGATAAAAGCAGATTCATAGCCTCACCAGCATTATTGCTGGTACAGGGAATCACAGAACTTTAGAGGTTGAAAGGGGCCTTCAGAGATGATCAAGTCCAATGCCCAGCCAAGGCAGGATCACCTATGGTAGTTTGCATAGGAAGACATCCTAGTGGGTTTTGAAAGCCTCCAGAAACAGAGACTCCACAACTCTCTGGGGAGCCTGTTCCAGTGACGGATGCAAGAAACCTGTCCCTGGTGGAATGGTAGCAATTCTGCCCCTTTTGGCTCAGGCTACACAAGTTTTTCTATATACCTGTGAGAACACTGCTTGTGTCATGCACCAACATGTCTTTTGACAGTTCCCTTTATATTAGAAAATCCAAAGTAGAATTACTGTACTGCTAAATCTTAACCCCTCCACTCCTGAGCAGACTGAGGAACACTAGGGCATTAGGAAAAATATTTTTCAGAGAAAGAGCAGTCAGGCATTGGAATGGGCTGCCTGGGGAGGTGGTTGAGTCATCAACCATGGGTATTTTTAAAGGTCATTTGGATGTGGTGCTTGGGGATATGGTTTAGGAGCGAACCTTGCAGAGTAGGATGGTCAATTGGACTTGGTGATCCCTAAGGTCTTTTCCAACCTGAAAGTTTCTGTGATTCTGTGATAAATGCCTTTAATGGCAAATTATATTTTTATGTTTTTAAAAGATAGCATAATAATGCCCTGTAATGCCTAGAGGAACTCTTTAAGATCATTAATCTGCAGAAAATTGTTCATTCCTTCAGGAGGAAATCAGCCTATGAGAGTATACCATGATGTTGCATTGCTTCTAAGGGACTGTTCAAGCATACCACTTCTCCACTCCTAGTACAGAGGTCTGGGGGTAGAGTTCACTCTGAGGTTACAGGGTTTTTCAGCCTGGCTAGAGTTAGCTGATTACATGGGCTGCAAGCACATGCCTACTACAAAAATAGGTGACATCTCATTTTTCTTCTACTGCCCTACACACACATTGTGTGGGCAGAATTTATACTACATATTATAGAGCTGCAAGTACATAGGACAGTACGTTTTTTTAAAATTATTATTTTTGGTTTTGTTTTTTGGTGGATTGTTTTGTGATATTTGGTTGTTTTTTTTTTTTTTAACCAAGCTTATTACAAAGGAAAATTACCATTAAAGCAATTAATATGCTCTCTGCTCTAAGTGATCCCACAATAGTACTGCAATCTGTGTGCAAGTTATTGGGTGTTTACAGCTGGAGCTGTAATTAAGTAACTGCTGTCTGGTAAGGCTAAAGTTTAAAACAATATAAAACAGAACACAACAAACCAACCAAACACACCCACCCCACACCCTCCAAAACCACAGCAAACAAACAATACATCCAAGAAGAAAAAAAAGGCCCCCACACCACCCAGACTCAAGATCCACACTAAAGCTGAAATGCTACTCATAATTCTATGTTTGATCAAGTTTTTAAAATTACATGAATTTACAACATTTCATTATTCCAAGACCTTATGGAGTATATACTTTACTGCCTACAGAGACGGCTTCAATCATACTCAGCATTAAGTTGAATTAGTGTCCCAAAGTGCCTACTCTTCTCCTCCTTTTAGAGGATGTCTGTTTAGACACAAGGTCAAAAATGGAGATGAGATGCATGCTGCCTGCATGTCCCTCATCTGCCTGTTAAGCAGGGAATCTTGATTGTTATGGCTGCAAGGCTTATGTCAGCCAACCATTATTAGTTTCATTTATTAGCATTTATGGTGAATAATATGATTGAAATAACATATAGCCAAGCTGCTCTGACAACGCCCTAGCTGCTTATTACAGGCAAACCTGTTCTAATCGGCACCTCTATATTGGAAACCAATCTTTCCCTTTGGGATCACTTAAGATGTGGGGTTTTTTTATTATTTCTTATCTTCCTTGTGATCAAAACTTGCTATTCTTTACTCCCAGCAAATCGCCTTCTGCATTCTGTCCCAAGCTGTCTCCCCTCTACTATTCCTTTTCTTTTCCTCTCTGCATACTTGGGGGAATTTTGTACACTTTGCAGCCTTTAGAATTTTAATTTATTTGTTTGCATGAGAAATGGGGAAAAGTCAAGAGCTTTAAAAAGAAAGAATAAGACCCCTAATTCAGGACTTTGAAGTAGAATTTGTGTCTTTTCCAACTCTAAGGGCCATAGCATTATTCAAGCTGATTTCCTATCTAAATCATGCATCCGAGATTTGTTACCAATCCATTCAGCTTCACCAAAATAGTATTACTGGAGCTCTTAATGATGTTTCATCAAGCTGGACAATAAATACACATTTTGTGGTGTCCTTAACTTACTCTTTAAACACTATATCAATTAAGACTATCAGGGAACGACCAGTCAAGTCCGTGCATTAGAAATAATAACCAAGTCTTAAAAATAATTATTGTGCTAATTATGTACTTCCATTTTAAGGGAGCCAGAAGAACAGACCCTTCCAAATGATGCAGAGTAACACGGAAAGTAACCATTTTAACTTCCATGGTAATTCCTATGCTATACTGAAACTTTCAGATAGGTCTAAGAAACGTAAGAGTTTCTAAAATGTGCCGGTATCTTGTGTTCACCTCTCATATTGATCCCAGTAGCAACAGAAGCATAGCAGAGCTAATGCAATGTGAAAGATTATTTTAAAATTTTCAAAATGAGCCAGACTGAAAGGTATGAATGTTACTAGTATTTACAGGAGTATAAAAGTAACCATGTATTTCAAGTACATTCAATCAGATAACAGAAAACTGTGCTCTGTCTCTTTAACTGTCTGCTCATATTCTGGTAGAACACTCAAAATCTCAATTTCTTGTGTTAAACAGATGAGAAAACCCTCAACAATATACACAGCACTCTGGTATTGTTTTGGTTTATTGATGGTTTCTCATGTCTCTAGGGTCCTTTTTCCCCAAAATGAGAATTTTTAGACACCTTTACATCTAAGATCTGGTTGTACATTTTTGAACTGCTAAAACACTAATGCTTAGGTATTTTTAACAACTGGATTCCTCAAAAGAGGTCTAAGAACACTATAGATTTATAGTTAAACCATTAAAATTTTTTTCCTTTAAATTATGAGAAGACTTTGAAACAATTTCTGCCCTTTAGTCATTAAAAATTATTCTCGTCTCTATCCTAAACTTTTATTCTTAGAAATAAGTTGTAAAACAAGAAACATTTAAATAATAATTTAATTTTTACACTACATTCTGCTTTTTAAATCTAGAGAATTTTGTTACAAAATGAGATGAGAAGTGGAAGGGAAAAGACCCCTTTTTTTCTCAGACTATTAGTTTGCTAAGACTGTTATAGAAAGGTTTGATTTAATCACCCATACAAAACATGTGTTATGTTCACTGTCTTGTCAGTATCTCCGAAGGGCTAGGGAACTTGGATGTCAGTCAGTGACTACAGATGTGGTTAGATCAGTCAGACTTCACCCTGACAATCTCTTCTAGGTATCCTTTGCCAGCTGGGCTCTTGGGATTCATTTTGAATCATCAATACTATTATCTGAAGTTCAAGTGAATGAAGTATTCATTTTTTAACACAGACAACTTGTTAAATAATCATGTCAAGATTTGACATACTAGTAAATTTCATTATTGCTCATTAGGAATTGGATTGAGAAAATATACAAAAATAAACATCCTAAGCAACATAAAATATATAGCTATTAAGGAAAACAGGATATTGGAAATCAGCATATTATTTTAGGAACTGTATTAGCAGTTATTAACAACACACTGAATCTTTTGACACTTAACTGCACAGAATGAGCAACAAACTGCTACACAGTAAATAATGTGTGTACATGGGTATTAAACAGTTATTTACAACTTTGAAATCACCCAGCATCAGAGTTTTACTGCTTAAAATAACTCAGACTATAGTTTTCTTTCACATACTCTTGCTTTGAGTGTGCTTCTCTCTTCCTACCACTAAATCATAAGAGAATCCCTCATGGTGTTTGGATGCAGAGTCCCATAATTCTCTTGGAATACACACTAAAGAAGTAAATAGGTGGGATAAGATATTTTTTTCAATTAAGCAAAGTCTTGTGTTAACAGAAAGACTAGTGCTCATACAAGCAGGTTTTCAAGAACTTGTATGTCATAAACAAAGTCTGTTTACTCATCTCTGTTGCAGTACAAAGTTAAGAACACTCTTTTTTTTTTTTTTTTAATTAAAAATAACCCCTCATATTAGTGAGAAAGTATGATCAATCTCATTTTGGTTACACAAATGCAAGGCACAAGTGCTGGGGACTACCTTTGGTTACAGGACATTTATGGCACAGTCAGGGCCTGGCTGTTACACTAATTTCAGAAACTGCTCCATGGATGGATAGTGAATTTACTTCTCTGCTTCATTTAAGAGCTTCCTGTGACTCCTGACTTGAGTCGAATTCAGTGTCAAAGAAATGTGTTAATGTTAAGGTCTTGTCCTGGTTAAAGTTGCTTCAGTATTTAGAAAAGGCAGACATTGGAGCACAGGACAAACTCCAAGCATGAGGGAACTCCACTAATGTAAAGCATGAAAGGCAGTGGCTTTCCATATGTGCTCTTGAAAAAATTATGTCAGCACAGGCAGACTAAAACTCTCATACAGACAACACCTGAGGAATTCTTTTTCCCCTCATTTGGACTTTTGTCCAAGTTACTCTTTCATGTCCAGCAAATCCTGGAGTTGTCATCTGTTACTTCATAATACTTCTTAGCAAATGATCAAAAGGCATAAAATAAATCCTTAAATGAGGTCATGGCAAATCTATCAGACTATGGCACAAAAATTAAGTCAATTAAACCAGGGAAGGAAGAATCCGTTTTGTCAGCAAATTGTGTTGGACAATAATTTTGACAATTAATACAAGTCATTCAAACTGAAGACTGCAACATTATCACAGGCACATTAAAATATATGTGTTATGCATCATTCTCAGCTTTGCTTTCTAGTACTATTAGCCTAAAAAATCAAACATGGTTTTTAAAAATCACATTTTATGGTGTGTCATGACACCTGTTTAATAACTACAGTTGTAGAAGCTGAAAGCTTAGTAATCAAAGACAGAAAATTTCATCTCATTCCTGCCATGAAAGAGGAGAAGTCTTAAACTTGCTAAAATAGTTTCCACAAGAAGATTCCTTCTGTATTTTCATCCTTCCATGGACAATATTTTCAAAGCTATTTTCAGTACAAAAGCATTCTCCTGTTGGTAGTGGCAGAAGGTGTTAATGTACTCCTTGTAAGTAAACACAGACACAGTGTTTTTCAAAGTTACAAAGCGTATTAGAAACCAATATCATGGTGGCATACAAATTTATTACACTGCTGAAAATAATCTTAAAATATTTAAAATAAAGTAGAGCATATTTTGAAGAGAACAACACTTCTGTATAAACAAAGAGAAACTGGAAATAAGACATTCAAAAGGTTCAAGGTCTGCACCTCCGACTTAGGAGAAAATTGTTTTTACTGCTGAGAACATCAGAGAAGAATCAGAGATTTGAGCTTAAGTTCTATTTCTAGAGTAAAAGTATTTCAGTTTTATTATTCCTTTTACCTGGCATTTATTCGTGTCCCTTATTATCTTCCCATAGCTTTTGGTAACGTATATTACTTGTTCAGTTCCTCTGTTGTAGTCTTCTCATGCAAATAATCTTCAAGTAGATAGTCCTTATTAAGACTGATGATTAATCCCTTGTAAGTGACCAGCAAATATGGCCAATCTTCCAACCAAAACTCTTGTGACTGGTCTACTCTTCATGCATGCTGATAAATTATTATCACAACAGAGCCTCAAAGAGTCATTCCAACCAGGACTTCCTGCAGTTACACAGCAATTTGCCAGTGATTCAGGTATGTTACTCAGGCAGATGCCGCAATGACCAGTTGTTCCAATTTGGGCCAGGAGCATACCCAGAATCAACTCTTACCCCTTCTCAGGAGTAAGAATGGGGTAACTGTACATTGATTGGAAGTTTAAAGAGACATTCTATTTATAAGAGCATATATACATAAGGCAATCAGGTAGAATAAGTATAAAATCCACTAGGCCCAAACTGGGCTTCTAGAATCCTCCACCCCTTCCACCCCCCCGTCACCCTGCAAGGTAGGCTGAAGCCACCCCCCAAGCTGGGTCTACAAAGCTTCAGTGGCCTGCCAACTCCCATGAACCATGAGATAAGAGCACACACTGCTCAGGGAAGGGGAGAAAGGCAGCAAGAGAAGGGGGAGAAGTGAAGTCAAGCACTATCTTTTAAGCTGTGATACTGGAAAGGGAATAGAATAACAATATTACAATATCCTGAGATGAGCAGGTCCACCCCCCTGGGATGTACCTCTGTGCCTATAGTTTTAAGGGGGACCTGGGACCCCTCAAACTACCACACCAGTCCATTACAGTCTCTTCACCTGAACAAATATATAAACAACCATAATCTTGCTCAGATGTTTGAAACCTACAGTGATCTTCCTGTTCAGAGTTTATGAACAGAGGCACTTTAGGAAACAACTAACACGTGCAAAAAAAAAAAAAGAAGTGAACTTCTCATACATGCATATGACACTGAGAATCCCCTGCATAATGTCACCTCTGTGGCAAAGTTAGCGAAAGCCCTCTACACATTAGATGGCCACACCATGGATGGCAATACTGTGCACATTGTAAACATACACAGATTGCATTTACTTTGCATGTTTGAACTATAATCTTGCTGTTGTGAATACTCAACTCAGCTGGGATAAACTTAAATGGACAAACAAATTCCTCTAACCTGCTGGCACTTTTCTCCAAGTTAGTTCCCACAATCCAACCCAGATTCAGTTTTCAAGATGCTGTCTTGCATTCTGTGCAATTTCATGCCGATAACAAGCTTCTGGGGGAAAAAAAATTCTACAGATAATGAATTGTCTGTATCAGGTGTAAACATCAGTGTGTCAGCTAGCAACAAACTAAGTAAAAGTTTCAAGTGAAGACTGTTTTGCCCATGACAGTCTTGTAGAAACACTGAACATGAAGTTGAGACAGACATGTAAAACTCACCATGAACAGTGGTGCAAATGATTAAAAGCTTTTAATGGTTCACTTTTATTTCAATTAAATCAGCACAAGTCAGAAGTGATTTAACTATGATTGACACAAATATATCCCAATGAAATCTAGGGCTGGGTGTATGTATTTATGTAAAAAACAGTCACAAAGTGTACACTATAAAGTAGGTGCTGGAAAGGAAGAGGAAGGTTCAGTTCACTACTTGCCATCTAGCAAAAGCATTTTTCTTCAAAAAGTCTCTGCCATACTAATTTACCATCTGTCTTCCAAATATCAATTGAAAACAGATTGTTCCCTCTTTCCTTAAAAGTCTTCATTTCTCTCTGCTTGCTATCATTGAACTTTATATCTGTATTATCTAACCACATAAAGCCTTTGAGATATAATTTCCAGAAAAGACACTATAAAAATAAAGTGGTACTACACTCTATCATAGTATATCACTGTCAGGGCTCCTACCTGAAGTTCACTCTATTCTGCAACCAACAGTTTTTTCCCCAAACAACTCCAAAGTATTGTTTCCAGTTCAGCCTGGTGTGCCTTCATCCAAAAAAAGCCTATCTTATTGCTCTACTGATATCCACACCATGCAAGATGAATACTTACATGGTCTTGTGATGGAGGCACTGGACTGACACAGAACAAAATCAGCATTTGCTCTCGTTCTCCATATTCTGTTGAGGTTATTTACTTCTCTTTCATGGTATGTTTACCACCTACTGTAAAGAGCCCAAGTCTTGGACAAAATTTCTATCCATCATTGATACAAAAACAAACAAATTCTCTTTAGAGTAAGAACAATAAAAATAATTTCTATTAGACAGTTAAAAGTAAACCCTGAAAAACATGTTTACTGGAAAGATTGGTAGCAGGTTTTTTTAATGTATCACACAGTTCAGGCAATACTTTTTAATACAACCTTAAGCTATTCCTCTTGTAATATATTACCCCATAATTATTCCTTAATGCTTTTGAAGATCTTCTCCCACTGTGCTGGGTGTTCCTTTTCAAGCATCTGTAATTCTGCACCTACTATACCAGTTCATGTCTCCTGGAGACAGTACTTTTTTGCCTTGAACTGCCATCTAGGGCTTTCAGTAGGCAGTTTCCTGTTTCAGAGACTGGTGGACAGAGTCCTGTGTTGGTTTGAGCTAATTGGAGAATTTGAGTGAGAAATTAAACATACTGTGTCACTTCACCCAGTTTCACTGAGAGAGAAGAAAGAAGATTGTTTTGAGAATGTTCCCAAAACATCCAGATAAGCCAGTGTGCTTGCGCAGTCAGTCGGCTCTGGCTCCGCGCTGGCTTCAGCAGCTTCTTTCCTTTGTCTCTCTGCCTTTGA